>JAWNNO010001709.1:0-11885 GCA_035044985.1 Lordiphosa fenestrarum | reverse complement strand
ACCAATAGCAGAGCAAAATCTAAGTTTCTCTGACACATAGCAGCTATTTAGAAGAAAGGAAGTCGTCCCATAGTTGTGTTTTTCTATTGTAAGGTCACACTCTTTTTCGGCTGATTTCAAATCGCAAGGGAGTAGTCAGGGGGCAGCTCTCCCCACACATCACAGATTTTGTAATTGAAAACTCAAGTCTGCATTTATGCCGCACTAACCTTGTTGGAAAAGGATGCAAGAAAAGGATGCTAGAAGCAGACACCAGCGTCTCAGCTGAGTATTCTGAAAAAGCGCAGACATATTGTAAAATCTAATCTGTTGCAGTTGCTCCAAATCGAAAACAACCCATCCAGACACGATACGAATCCGCTGGTGTGCATTATCTTTCAAAAAATGTAAACTATATACGTTATTTAGTTGATTTATATTTTATAAGATTTGGTATGCACATTGTTCGACACTTGTTGACATGTTCGAAAAATTAGAGAATGTGGAATAATCACCTGAAACATGAAAAATGTAAATTTCTACAAAGCTAACTATTGCGATGCATTGATTATCTGAAAAATTCCTTGAATACGCAGCTGACATCCTGAACTCAAAGGATAGTTCCGTCAAGCTTGACGCGGAGTTAAGTATCTTGGCCTTAACTCAAATCTTTCAGCCAGCCGGTGATATTGAATCTCGACAATTGATTAATTGTACAATTGTATTAAGGGTGCAATCATGGACAACATGACAGTTGTTTTGGCGCTCATTTTCACAAAGTTTTCAAATGCGTCTAAGCTCATTTCATTTGGCGAACTCACTTTTTTGGGGACGACTTAAGTTCAGCTCATCAGACCAATATGGATTTTATATGCTCAAAAGTATCAGTTTGATAGAACTTAGAGATGGTAAGAGGTATCGGAAATATGCTTTTTATACTTGCAGGTAGATCAAGTTTATTTAAAATTTTTGCCACGCCCATTTCGGCCCCCGCAATTTGAATAAAAACTTCATATTTCCCACAGTTTAATAGATAGAACGCTTGCACCTTCTGTACATATTTAGTAACCGGTATTATCAATCGATCAATCCAAAGAAATGATAAAGATCGAATGAGCGGTAGTCAAGCTTTGAGCAAAAAATTGTTTGCAGTAGCTGCGTTGCTTTCAGCTGATACTGCTACATCAAAATTCATGTTAAGCATTATCTTTTGTTGGTACAGAATAAATTATAGTCGGATTATAGTCACTTGTTATTCTAAATATTTTGTAAAGCCCGAACTGAATCAAAGTTCGAACCAAAACCTTCGCCCAAAAACCGCCAAGCTAAATTTTCCGAACCGTAACTTTGGGTGGGTCTCGCTTTAAACATGTAGCCCTGTTCATATATGGGAAATTTATGAATGAAAAAATTATTTTGAAGCGTCATCATTAAGGTCTGGGTCTATTTATGCAAATCACACACAGTTTAGCCAAACACTTAAATCAATAAATAAATATGTACCCCTCCCTCTATCTTTTGTAGCATTTTGGCTGAACGGGATCCAGATTATCAACGGCTGGCCATCAAAGGACTAATCGGCAGCTCCAAGCGTGTTCTCTCCGGTACCAAAAATGAGGACAAAATCAATGCCATCAAAGAGGGTGTTCAAATATTGGAAGATTTTCTGGAAAAGTTTGAGTCCGAGAATCGCATTAAAGACAATCGTGCTTATCTGGCCCATGTTGTGGCAATTAAGCTGCCAGAACCCAAAGAGGAACTGGCTGCAGAGTTCCTAGCGGCTTATGGCGGTGCCAAGGCCAAGGGCAATTATAAGCATCTGCGCACCATGTATCCCAAAGAAGACGATAGCACCAGTTGGGATATAGTACGTAATCGTCAAATCGCCAAGTTGTTGGACCAAATCAAAAATGAAAATGCCAAATTATTTGACTCCGAGTCGGGTGCACCCACAGAGCTGCACCTGCAGTTGATTAGCTGGGCCTACAGTCCACAGTCGGACAAGGTTAAATCCTATGTGGAGAAATTGGCCAAGAAAACGCCAGAGAAACGCAAGCAGCAGGATAGCAGCGATGATTCCAGCAGTGAGTCGGAGGATGATGATGATGATGATGACGATGAAGCTGTTCCCAAGAAGAAAAAGAAGCAGGAATAACGAAAGGAAAACGGTACATAGTGTATTTTTATTAACTCAACCTCAACGCAGACTACAGTTTCAATGGTGGACACATAGGTTTTCTTTTTTGCACATATATATGTATTTATAAATATGTTTAGTATGTATGTATGTATATGCTGCTGGAAAGGCTTCGTTTAGATGAGCCTTGCGATTTCAACAAACAAACATTTAGTATTTGATTTGGACAACAGACCCCAAATTAATGAAGCCCACTTAACGCAATTAAAATTGATGTATGAATTTTCAAATTGACAAATAAATACAAAACAAATTATTATGCAAGTTTAATATATATGTTGGGCTAAGCTATCATTTAGTTTCATTTAATTTTTTCATGAATCCTTCTATTTTGATGTTTAGACCAGCGCACATTGGGCCAGATTTCAGTTTGGGCGGCATAAATTCAAAATTTTTATGGAAACAAGTCGTGATCTTAATCAAATATTCTTTGAGAGCATACATTAGGCATATTAAATCCACTAATCGTTTTGATAACAGTGCAGCCCTGGATTTTTAGCAGGGTTGCAAAGTCAAGTGTTCGGTCAGCTGCTTGTTGTGTTAAAAAAACGAGAAACGGTCACTCAACTTCAAGCTTGTGCCAAATTATCACCTGTTGTTAAAAATTTAATGTAAAATATGGAAATTAAAGGCAAAGGTATGTAGAATGTGAATACTGTAACAAATTCTGTGTTGTTCTTGTTAAATGTTGTTGGTGTTTACCGTTTTGTTATGTCTTTATATAGAAAAAACCTATCCAACGTGCCCGGTAAATGTGGAGTAAAAAAGAACTTTCTGACAAAAAGTAAATATGTAGAGTTTGACCTTAAAGTGTATTTCTCATCGTGTTATCAATGCTTTTTGCGGCTTTGCGCACATTCTCTTGATATTTGCAGCAAACCTTTATTTAGAAGACCATTTTTTGGAGGCCGATAACTTTTTAAACAGCCCTCACATTGGCACACATTTAATTTTGTATTTTTTGTAATGAATAGTAAAACCAAATACAAAAAACAGAATTACAAAATCATTTCCCGAAGAAACCAGGTAAAATTCAGCCGCCTACACCAGAAGAGCGCCTTAATCTATTGTGGGCGGTAAGGGGGGGCGTGGTCGGATTGTTGTACAACTTTGCCCAATTATTATACACTTAAAATCTATCAAATGTGCCAAATTGCAATTGTCAATCTTCATTTTTCGAATTGAAACTGAAATCTGGCCCAATGTGCAGCGGTGGGCACACTCTTGCTTCCATTGCTGCGGGAGTGGTAACTCGGCCACAGGCGTTACTCAGAAACATTTCTGTACAAGACCTAAAATCTGAATTCAGTGTTTCTCATAGTTTTCAAATCTCCGATTCAGTTCATTTTATAACTGTTGAAACACCTTTTTTCGAAATTGAGCTAAAATATTCTAGGAATAGCTTTAAAATCTTAATTCTTTAATGTAAACCCTTGGGACATACGTCATAACATTGGACTTAAAAAATAGCTCATTCTAAAACGACGTAATATCTGTTTAAATGCCATCTCCTCCTACTGTTTAGTGAGAAAACTTTGTTGTTTTCAATTTTTGTCGTCTTTAAACTGGAGAGCTATTAATATTATCTGCTTCAGCTCAACTTGGCCCAATTTTATTAAAATCGAATGATATGAAACCATCCAATATTCCAGCCAGCCAATGATCTTAGTAGAGGCGCCAGCTATTGGACAGATTTCTCAGTCTAGCCGAGAACGGTAACAATAGAGAGATAATGTAATCACCAAGCGAACGACGCTATCAAATTTCAAAATCAAAGTATTTCAAAACTTTCTCATTGTGCAAAGCTTACACGAATCGGAATTGGAAGCATTGCCAGGAAACCTGACCCCATTCTGCAAATGGGGCTGCGATGGATCATTGGGACAGAGTGCTTACACAGAAAAGAAAATGGCGAGATAAAATCAGGTTCAAAAAGATGAATCTCTAGCTCTAGTCGTACTTAGTTGAGCTTGATACAAACTCGAAAGGATTGAAAGAATCCTGAAAAGCATGTATCAATACTAAAAGGCTACGGTTAATCTCGAATCCGTACTTGAAAGTCAAAAATTTTTGACTCGAGATTGAAGCGAAACGAAAGAGCGATAGAAACTGAGAGAAAGAAAATCTCTTTCACCAATACCATGAGGCTAAATGGGATCACACCAGGCCTCTGGGGGCCGAAGTCTCTGGGCAAATCATGCCGAAGTCTATCATTACTGTGTGTCAGAGAGAGACAGGCATATGTTTTTTCGCTCTCCATTTGGCCAGGCCTGTTACACACACATCCGCAAAGTGTTTTTATTTTTTTTGTGCCTATAATGCCTTACAATTCCCAAACAGTTTTAGCAATGCGTGGCATGAGGAGAAAGCTAAAGTCTAATAAAGATAGAACTGCTACAATAAGGCCCGATTTCTCAACAGTTACGGTTAGCCAACCACCGGTCAGATTTGTTCGTCAAGACGACGAGCGGTTAAGTCATTTGGTTTTCTCAGCAGCAGTTTCGCCTGATATCGGCAAATGCCTATCGCTGCTTCAGTGTGACCATACTGTTCGACTAAACTAACGAGTAGACAGCTGACTCGGTTTGGTTTGTTTGTTTGTTAATGCGATTGGTTGTTGCTGCTCATTGTCTTGCGGAAAAGTTGACAAAAATTCGATGTTCCGCCTCATCGAATTGCATTTCCATTGCGTGGAGTTGAAAAATTCGTTTATTCATAAACATTTTGTGTTGCCAGCTGCTTGTATATCGATACAAAATATCGATAATTTCATCGGGACTGAGTTAAAGTTGACCGGTGAATGAGCAGCGGTTAAGTTTGTTCCTCCGGTTACGCCACACACATCATGAGACACTCAAATTCGGTTAAACTGCCTGTCAAGTTGACCAACCGGACATTGAGAAATCGGGCCTAAGTAGCTCATTTTGGGCCAACATAGGGTTTCAATAAAAAAATAAAGTCATTCCCGGTAGTTTTTAAAACAATCCTTTTCGGATTGTGTGTACTTTGAATATCGAGATCAATTTAATCTCGGGCAAACTTGCATCAAGCCGATTTCAATATCAAATCAAGTACGTGTTTCGAGCTTGAGTCAATAATCAAATCGAGTTCGGATAACAAGCAAAAATCAATCCCCTGTGGAATAATATCGGGAGCAAGACAAGAATTCCTGGATTGAAAAATTCGAGATCAGGACAATCCTGTTCGTAATTGGAATGAGACAATCCTGGATTGACAGACTTCTGACATCGTTTGGGATTGATTTAGCCCGGATATCTCGATTTTATTTTTTCTTTGTACAAGCAAGTGATTAGTTCCGATGGAGGCCCAGTGAGTGATGCGAACATGTTCATTCACCAGAAATATAAAATCTATCAGGCACTAGAGATAGGAAAACCTATATTGACAATCTTTTAGAAGACAATTAGCCATTCTAAAGTTAGAACTATATAAATAATAAATTTCTTTTTGTAAGTAAAAACTATTCTGCCTTTTTCAAGCAACCTTTTCAGTATATTAAACTATCAACTTTATCAGCCGATCCTGAGTCACCCTATTGACCTACAAAGATGAACTTAGGCTCGTTTTAAAGCTACAGGAATTCTCTATCATCATCGAAATTTTTCCAATATCTCTTTCCTTTCAAAAGTTGCGATTTTTGTAACGCTAAATTCGCGAATCCGGCCATTCTAAGACGCACCATTTTTTACTATTTATTAAAGTTAAAGAAATGATTTAGAGATCGCCAAAACAAGCTCATCAATCCTCGATTATCCTATTTATAAGACACGGCCATCTCCCAAAAAGGTTTCGGTCAATGTAAACTTCCCTTTGAAACGGAAAGTTGATTCGGTTAAAAGTAATTTGGAAAATCCAACTCGAGCGTTTATCTAACCGGCCTGAATAAAAAAAACTACATTTTTGTCCGAAAAGTGAAAAACAGATTGTCTCATTCGATCGTTCTCAGATAGTAGCCAATTCATTCAATTCCATTCAGAAAAAATATGAAATTAATATAAAAGCTTAAAGACAAAACTCGACTGGTAAAGAAATTCCACACAGGCAAAACTAACATCGCATTTTAGTTAATTTTGCTAGCCTTTTAACAAGATAAAACAAAGTAACTAAATAACAAAACAAACTTAATCTCAAAATAACATTTCTTTACAAATATTTACATGGATGACTTGTAAATCCCAGCTTTTGTCCAACCTTGACTCTTTGTTTTGGCATGCAAATTTCGTTTCTAAACTTTTGTCGTTGACTCATCTAAACACAAGCCTTCCCTAACATTCCATTACACAAAAGTAAATTACATAATTTACAAATGACAGGGCCACGCCCACAAGTCTCCACGCCCTACTGATACTTATGCATTTCCCCATCATAATAGTCCGCCGTGGGCGATTTTTGCACGGCTGGTACAGCTCCCGGCGAACTCTTGGCCAACGACAGCGTCAGCTGATGTGGATCTCCCTTGCTCGAACCGCTGGTCAGGTGTCCATAGGCCATGTTGAACAGAGCATCCGGATCGCAGACAAAGCGATAGACATAACGCTCTCCATTCACCTTTTGCATGATGCCCTTCTCGTAGTAATAGCGCAGACTCCGCGACAATTTGTCATAATTCATGGCGGGACGATTCTTTTGTATACCCCAACGTCGTGCCACCTCCTCCGGTTCGATTAGTTTAAATTCCATGCCCCTACCCGTCCAGGCTATGCAGCTGGCACTGAATGCAGGAGATGGTAAACAAAATTGTGATCTGTTAGGGAAAAATTTACTTACCTAGTGGTGGGCTCATCCAGTAGAGCCACTAGAAATTGCCACAGCTGCAGTGAGCCGCGACGCTGGCTAATTGTCTGGCCATTAGTGCTAGTGGTGATGCCATTGCTGGCATAGAACTGATCCAGACGCAGATCCGCATCATTGGAGGTGGTCGAGTCCACCACACTGGGACGTAGAGGCGGTGGATAGGTAGATGAAATGGTGGCATTATAGGGCCCACTGTCGTACTTCAGCTCCGTTTCTGCTGTGCTGGGGGACAGTTCACGATAGGCGGCGGCATGAGGCTGGGATGTTGTCTGCTGTTGCTGGTGGGCGGCATAGTGCGGAGGCGTGGCATAAACCGCGGAGCTGGATATGACGGCCGTGGAACTAAACTTGAAGGCAGAGGCCGCATGTAAAGGAGTTAAATGAGGATGTGGCTGCTGTTGCTCTTGTGTGTGCTGATGATGATGATGATGATGGGAGAGCGGCGGCTGCTGTTGTGGTGGCTGATGAAGCTCATGATGTTGCTGCTGCTGTTGGTGTTGCTGCTGCTGCTGCTGTTGTTGTTGTTGTTGCTGCTGTTGAGCCGCTGTGGTGGAATCGGCATGCTCAATTTTGGTATTGTGCGGAAAATGCTGACCCTGAGCAGAACCCGAGACATCAGACGCCGCCACGGCTGCTGCTGCTGCAGCGGCGGCAGCAGTAGCCGTTTCTGGAAAAGATCAGCATAAGTTGAGTTGGTGAGTAAAACAGAAATGAAAGCCGCTTTCATGCACACTTAAACAACGTCCCAACCCCCCCCAAATCAAGTGAAGGGGTTGGGCACTAATTAAATATGGTATGTAGGTTTACACTGCAAAGGAACTGAATGATGGCTTTGCCATCCAAGAGAACACATCTAAAACGATGACCCCCAAGGTAGGAAAACAAGAACTCATAAATGCTAGAGCTCATTATTTCGGCAAACATCGTTAATTGAATTCAAATATTCTTTTTTCACCTGCCTCAATGCATTTTGTTTTGCGGTATCAATTAGCATGTTTACGTTACTCGTATTGGTATTACTGGTATTTAAGGTTCATGCTAATGTATGCAACTGTCAAAAGAATCCATTTGTGGTATAAGGATTATCGGCTTTGTTTGAAAACTTGAGTCGAGTTCCTTGTAAACGTAATTAGATACAACCACTCGTCGCGACAAACCATGACGTACTACAATAGGATGCAGTTGAAATGTCCCACAGTTGCTTCATTAGATCCATTCATTAGATCAAGCTTTTCTCAGGTTTCCAGAGTCCATTGCCCGAAGGTTAGAACACGGTACCCACTGAATAACATACATAGCGCCTTGGAATGGGCTACATCTTCTTTTTTATCCATGTTGCATAGCGAGCATCGGCTTTCAGTCGAAGAATTTGGTGTCGCATAATTTTGCTCGAAAAGTACGAATCATTGCATATGCATGTATATCACAGCGCGATCATATTTATCTTTGGTAAGTCCTATTAACGGGAACAATAAATTCCGATACTTGAGGCATCGAGTAGCTACATCTCATACTCAGTTTATCTATTGCTTGTCGTAAAAAGAGAAGATCCATCAAAGATAAAAGGGTTCACTGCAATCGTCATTCATCAAAGATAAAAGGGTTCACTGCAATCGTCATCCTACACTCATAAAACTATAAATTGTCCTATGAAATTCCTCCTAAGGCGATTTTAACTAAAATTAAGAAAAACGTTCCATAAATGAGAAAATATTTTCATTTATGGAAAATTTTCAAAGTTTCAAAATTGTTTTCCTTAAGGCCTGTATCCAGCACTGCGGAAAATTCCTGCCAGGAATTTGCTATTTATTTTGAGTGTGTGGAACCCAATTGAAACAAACTGTCAAGCGGAGCGTTCTGTGTCTCTCTCTGTTCTCTATATTCAAGCGTTGTTACATTCAGTCGCTAGCAAGCATCTATAACATTAATAAATTTTATAATTTTGAACATAATATTCTTTATTTATTTGTGCAGCAACACTTTCCCAAGCACTTTTCACAGAAACGTTGTCAAAATGCTTTTTCTCTGTGATTCGCCAAAGACATGGTCTTGCCTTAACTGCTTTTATTTGATTTTATTTATCTTCTCCTCACGGTAAAAATTTCAATTCTCTTTTTAGTCTTGCACACAGTTTTTGCCTCCATCTTTTGCCTAATCACTTCCAAAATAATTGTCAGCAATATATTCCTGGCCTGAATATCAGCTGTTTCTCGTTCCACACACGCTTCCGAAACGCCGCTATTGATACGCCGCTATCTATACAAGTGTGGATTTCGTTCGTGTTGCTGGATACACAACAAACGAAAAAGCAAGCTAAAAATTCCTGGCACAGTTTTTTTTATATGAAGTTTGGCAGGAATTTTTAGTTTCCGCTGTGCTGGATACCCGGCTTTAAATGAGAAAAAGCTTTCTTAATTTTAGGACACATTAATAGGGGCATTTTTAATTTTCAGGTTGATTTTTTTTATGAGTGTACTTTCCCGCCTCCTATGTACAAGTGGTACGTACACCGTCCATATAGTTCAAATTTAGAAACTTAATTGTATGGAAAACCGCACGGTAGATTTTTCTAAGATTTTACATATTTTGAGATACTGACCCATAAAATGTGTCCTCAATAGATGGTACCATGCAACGAAACACTGCGAAAATAGACCCACCAAGACTAAGTTCTCAGACAGAGGGCGTTTTTGAACTACCAATTTTCTTAGAGCCACATTGGCCATTTTTGGTTTTAAGAGCTTCCAAAAATTATCTTTGATGTAAGTAAAATGCTGTATTAGCAGCAGAAAAACGGATAGTATCACTCAAATACTTCAAATCAGAGCAATTCGCTCTTAAAAGAAATATTTTTGAAGAACGATTCTCGCTTGAAAGTTTTTACTTTGACTACGAATCGTTTAAGAATGCTAAAATATCCGTAAAAAAATCTGAAATAATACTCAAATTTCTTATTCAGAAAAATGAGTATTAAATTTAGATAATTTTGTTGTTAATATTGGAATGAATGTAGGGCTAAAGCTATTTTCAGAGAAGAGCACGATGGGGATGCCAATGTCAACATATAAGCTACACACAAAAGCTGAAACACTTGGTATCGCTGTGCTTTGATGGAAATAGCTTTCCTCCTGTGCGGTAGCGAGGCTTACGTGGTTAACATTCTTTTACGCCAAATATATCGCTTCTGGTGGGATCCATGACGGGTCGCTGTCTTATCGCCGGACACGCCCTGAGTAAAAGAAGAATTTAGACACTTAGTCAACCACTCGTTGACATCCGAGCTAGATTTCCCAGTTCTTCTAAAATTCATTCCGTCCACACAATGGTTTAGTAGTAAAGGGTAAAGGGTTAACAGGGAACACATATGACACACACTCAGATACTAAGTAAGTACGAGAATACTTGATTTAAGTACAAAATTCTTAGTTTGAGTACGATTTTCTCAATCCCGAAATACTTGATTTTAGACTGTTTCGGCACATATTAATAAATAATATATTTTAATCATAATTTTAGATTGTTATGGTCTTAAGTCTGACCTGATTAACTCTCAAAAAACTACTTAACATTCTTTCTTGAGGTCCAGTAATTACTAATATCAGCGCAAAAAACATTCTAAAAAGAAAAAAAATATACTTCAAACAAGTACAAAATGTTCTGGTTTAAGCCCATAAAATTCTAAAGCTATTTATTTCCAATTTGTCATTAAAACGATGACTTTATAATGGAGCAAAGAAGGCTGGATATAAACAAGGGACAAGAATTAACAAAAGAACATATTTGAATTAGAAAGGAGAAGAACGGACTCGTTCAAAAATAGTTCGTCTATTTTGTCTATTTTGTACTCAATCTAACATGTTTTGCTCTTGAACTACGAACTCGTCTTTCTTGAGCTACTGTAAGTACAAAACATTCTTGATTCAACAACGATTGTTCTCATTTCAATAAAATTACACGCGTTTTTGGGTTCTTGAATGTTTCGTTATCAATTTAAGTCTACCAAAGAACGCAAACAACCAAAGTACTTTAAATGTTAAGTACAAAACGGTACATATTCTACTCCGTATTGTCTAGAAAATCGGCAGCCGTTTTTCTGAGTGTACTGCAGCTCACGGCTGCCTGGCTTTCGAGTATCATCCCTGAGGCAACGGCAGTAGCCCATTCTTAATCTTTTAGTTCCAATCCTGCGTAGAACAGAGGGCATCAATCACTCCTCTCATAGTGCTTTGGTTAAAGTAAATTAAGATATCCATGGACCAAGTCCGTAAATGCTAAATTTAGTAGATTTCTCTTTCTGAGCTAAAAAATGTGGGTATAAGGTGATGCCCCAACAGAAAAAAATAAGATCAAATATCGAGTTGATCTTCCAATATAATTTCAAAAATATCAATTTTTAAATATCCAAGAGTTACTATTTAATATCAATATGATGCTGTAGTATTACATTGATACTAAAAATATTATATTTATTGATAAGCGAAATTCTCACAGTGATATGAAAAATACCCTAGTGACGTGATTTCAGATCAAAGTAGACATCGAAAATCTGAGAAAGAGACGAACAGAGTTTCTTAAACTGTTGTCTGTTTTTTCTTTCATTGCTGATTGCAATTCCCAACTGCTTAAAGCGGTGAGCGCATGGAGAGACATTCAAACAGCGACAGCCATTAGCGAAAAGCCTACTGAAGGTTGAATCGGGAGATTCATGAAACAGTACTGTGTAGGCAACCAAATGCAAATGCATAAGTTGTTTACAGTTGTGAACAAACGCAACTTTTCGGGACAACGATCCAACTAAAGTCACTAATTATTATTCGAAAACATCTTTAACAAAAATATAGCATTGATATTATTAAATACACCATTGGTAATACATTAATACCCCTTTGATATT
>JAWNNO010001708.1:0-31450 GCA_035044985.1 Lordiphosa fenestrarum | reverse complement strand
TAAATAAATTAAATTTTCTGTGACTGACGAATCCTTAAATCACGAAGGAGTCAGGTTCTTAAAGTTCTGACCAAAATTAAGTGAAGTGAAGTAGGACAGAAAAATAAAATAAAGTTTCTGTGACTGACGAATCCTTAAATCACGAAAATACACCCAAGAAGATAAATAATACTTGTATTGAAAGCAAATCTTAATGCCAATCAAGAGGAATATTTTGCCGGATCTAATAAACAGGCATAGTTCTCAGCTGAGAGATCTTAATGGTTACAAACATGATGACAAATATGTTTAAGATAATGCTAAATCGCCATGAAATACCATAGAATATACAAAATGTTTCAAACCAATTTCCTTGTCTGACGAATCAGTCTACGTTAAAGACAATCACGATAGCTATCTCTTATCTTACTTGCTTTCAGAACACATCTTCCGGCCTGTTTAAGCCTGAAAAACTGAAACACTCAACTGTTTTGTCTTCCCATAAATACAGTGCAAGTACAAGTTCCATTTTCATGTCATGTTGGGCAAGTTCAACTGTATTCTACAATTATAAAACTCTTGTCCATACAAAAGATTTTCACTTAAGTCTAAAGCTTTTTATGTGTAACCGATACGAGGGCCATACATTTGGACACCGCGTCACCAAACATAGCATAAACGAGGCTAGAGGAGGCAGAGAAAATAATAGAAACGGGAGCGACACTTCCAGCGAATGATTTGTGTCAACAGAAAAAGGCAGCTGAAAAATGTTGCAGAACTTGGGTCGCTGACAGAGATCACAGTCGCAGACACACGCGGAGCGAGCGAGCGGGATGGCCAGCATGGACAATTGTAATATGGCAGTGCGGAAATTGTGTGGAGCAATGAAAAGAAATGAAAAGACCGTCTTGATGATGGGCGATAAAAAAGAGCAACGAGAACGAAACTGTTGACCAACTGTGAAATAAAATCAAGTCAAGCTTACCGGAGATGTGTGTCTGGCTAGCTGAAAAGCACAAATTGTCCCAGTTCCGAGAGCTCAAATGAAAGGTAAGATATCATGGCCGGCAACAAATTAAACACACTTAGTGTGTGTGCGAGTGTGAGTGTTGCATTAAGCACTCGAACAATTTGTAAAGCTTTGCTGCTGCTGCCACTGTGCTGCTGGCATTTCCCATTTGATATTTCTCGCTACTTTTGCTTTTACCAATTTCGCTTCGCCTCGTATTGTTAATTGAAAAGAAATTACTTTGCACAAAGAAATAAAATTGCTTGACGTTATTTATTTTGTCGTTGTCGCCTCCCGTCGTCGCTCATTTCAATTACATTTTACTTAAAGTAAAAGTGGGAAAATGTTGTCGTGCATATTTATTTCATTTTGGCCCGGTCCCCACCCATAAGAAAGTAAACCAAATTTATTCACGAGCATTTCACGGCTATTCTGGCCAACGAATCGCTGCCACCCCATAACAAAAAGCCATGTGCATACCATTTAGTCAGATCGTTATAAATATATATTGCTGTTCCATATAGACCCCAAACGATATATCGATGTACATATTGCTGGCTTTGGCTTGGCTTGTGGTTGAACGTGATTTTTAAAATGTCACGCACACACAATGGGTTGGAGGGCGGAACGAAGGGAAAACGGAGAAAATCAACTTAATGAAATGCTACGCTTGAAACGCGCTTGATAACCAAATCATTCATAAAAACCCGACTTGCTCACCAGAGAAAGGCAAAAGAAAATGATAAACGAATACTAGAAGCGCGGATTAATGAATGAAGTATGCAAAGCTCGTGATATATTTATGATTTCTAGAGGGGTGATTGAAATTTTTGACATTTTGATGTATAATATCTGGGAACTGATATTCATTAAGAAGTTCCGAAGTACAAAATGGTAGATGGAAAACTGAAATTTGAAATTAAAACAATCAGCTGTTTTTTGCTCACTTTAAGCATTTGTCGAGAACAGCTCGTACCAATCAATTGAAAAACGCCACATTTAATTAGAGAAACTCGACCAATTCCAGAGCATACAGCATAATGTGCAGTAGAAAACTAATGCAGTTTCTTAATATACTTCCAAACAAAGGCTGGATCACAGGAATAATAAGGATAATAGTAGCAAACAGTAAGCAGAGCATTGAAACTATTGAAACTGATTATTCTTTGAATATGTGACAAGAATGATAAATGGTGAAACCCAGATTGGTGTACCCCACAACCCCCCCCCCCCCCCCCCCCCACCCCCCCCCCCCCCCCCCCCCCCCCCCCCCCCCCCCCCCCCCCCCCCCCCCCCCCCCCCCCCCCCCCCCCCCCCCCCCCCCCCCCGGGGGGGCATTTTTTTCTCCCAATTTTTTTTCTCTCTTTTTTTTTTTTTTTTTTTTTTTTTTTTTTTTTTTTTTTTTTTTTTTTTTTTTTTTTTTTTTTTTTTTTTTTTTTTTTTTTTTTTTTTTTTTTTTTTTTTTTTTTTTTTTTTTTTTTTTTTTTTTTTTTTTTTTTTTTTTTTTTTTTTTTTTTTTTTTTTTTTTTTTTTTTTTTTTTTTTTTTTTTTTTTTTTTTTTTTTTTTTTTTTTTTTTTTTTTTTTTTTTTTTTTTTTTTTTTTTTTTTTTTTTTTTTTTTTTTTTTTTTTTTTTTTTTTTTTTTTTTTTTTTTTTTTTTTTTTTTTTTTTTTTTTTTTTTTTTTTTTTTTTTTTTTTTTTTTTTTTTTTTTTTTTTTTTTTTTTTTTTTTTTTTTTTTTTTTTTTTTTTTTTTTTTTTTTTTTTTTTTTTTTTTTTTTTTTTTTTTTTTTTTTTTTTTTTTTTTTTTTTTTTTTTTTTTTTTTTTTTTTTTTTTTTTTTTTTTTTTTTTTTTTTTTTTTTTTTTTTTTTTTTTTTTTTTTTTTTTTTTTTTTTTTTTTTTTTTTTAAATGATTATCTTGAAAAAATTGACAAGAATGAAAATAAATTTATAATAATAATAAAAAAAAAAAAAAAAAAAAAAAAATATTTTTTTTTTTTTTTTTTTTTTTTTTTTTTTTTTTTTTTTTTTTTTTTTTTTTTTTTTTTTTTTTTTTTTTTTTTTTTTTTTTTTTTTTTTTTTTTTTTTTTATAAATAATTAAAGAAACCCAGATCGGAATGTAGATTTTTTTTACTCCCGAAAAAGAATAATTTATACCAGTATTTTAAAGCGAAAAGTCGACCCCCTCCCCTTTTGGGGGGGGGGGGGGGGAACCTATACCAGTTTTTAAAAGCCGAAGTAAGTCGACCCTCTTTTTTTTTTTTTTTTTTTTTTTAGTAAAACCAGGGATTCAATCCGGTTGGAACTGTACCGAACCGATTATTCCAGCTGATAAACCAAATCAGCTGCATTTCGAAAACGGTTCGATTTCTAACATCGTAACAATCTTTAAGTAATCACCGATTTTTATAAATCGCACATAAAGTTTTAACAAAGAAAGCCAGCGAACGAAAAATTCTCAGATTGTGAAGCAACTGGAGAAATATAACAAAGCAAACATAATAATAAATGAGCTTTCAAATGGAACGACTGCCTACTGCGCCACGTTTGTAATTGTATAAATATGAGAAGGTTCCTGGAACATAATTGAAACGCAGAAAATGGTAAAATTCCAATGTTGCTATATCGATTCCACCTGCCATTTGTCAATTCTCTTCAATGTACGTCGGCCAAAATTAAGAGATACTATAACTACGTTTGGTTTTATTTTAGCAGAGAAACATATTGATGTCCATGACATTGATATCATATGGTTTAATTATAGTAATTAAGGGAATCTAAAATTTCAGTTGATTGATTCATAGAAAAATATTGATGAAGTACAACAACAGCGACGGCTCATGTTGCGAGCTTATCTCTCCAATGCAAGTAATGTGAAACTCATAAAATATGCTCTTAACAGTGCTCTTTTTTTAAAAGCTTCTAAATCGCGAAGATAATGTCTGAACGCGGAATTAAGGATCTAAAAGGCAATTATGGGTGGCGATTTTGAGTGCCTTTTTTAAACGTCTTTCCAGATTTTGTAACTTTCGGGATAGGTTTGAGTCTTTTTCGCAGAATTTTGAACCGATATACATACATTTGATTAATTACAGAAATATTAAAACCACTAATTAGGTTTGAAAAAGGTTTAGCAATTTTCTTAAGTTTGGTTGGCTTAAAGGTTCGATTCAAAATGTGAAAAAATTAAATTTTGGTCTAAATCCGGTTTGGATGTTAGCGAGCTTACAGCTTGTAGCTGGTTCCAACAGCTCCTATTGCTCGCGCAGTTACTAACACAAATAAAAAAATATTTCCAAGCAACATCAACCACAAGAATACAAAAGAGAAAACCGGTTATTGCCTAATATAGAGTGTGTGTGCTTGTGGCTGTCTGAGGCACCCTGCAAAAACAAATTCAACGCTGCAATTTCGCAAGATTCTCTTTTCATACGATGTTGTTGTTGAAAGTTCGTTCTGCGTTAGTCCTGTACGTGCAGCAATCGCTTTTGCGCGAAACAACAGCAGATGCTAAATTTTGAGAAGAGCAAACTAAACTCCATCTGCCGTCAGCATCCAAATCAGCTCATTGAAACGGAGAAACGTTTCGTTTTCTCACATGAAGAGCCTTATATTCCAGGAACAAGCATGATAATAAGTCTTTTCAAAGAAAACCCTAATTAAGAGAAATTACAACGTCAAGGAGAAGCCACTGAAACAAGACTTCACTCTGCCAAAGTTGCGGAAACAATACGTCTCAACCATTGTAACAAATTCCTTTTGACCTGTTTCCTCAGCAAACTCATTTGGCACACCCAAAAGCAGGCAGCACACTTATGCCACCCGCAAAACTCAGACACAACAGATTACAACTTGTTTTGGGGCGAAACTTTTAATTGATATACGCAGCGTAAAACGTGTCCGCAACACCTTAAAAATAAGAAGAACAAAAACAAACCCTATAATGAGCTCTTAACAAGTTTCCAAAGACGCGGCCAGACTGAAAGGGAGAACGGAAGAGTGAAAAGCGGCAATTTGTTTCCGACTCAATGATTGACTGGCGGCAAATGTTGTTTGTGTTGTATCGACAAAACTTTTTAATAAACATAACCCAAAGTGTCACATGCAACACAGCCCAAGAGTCGACGACGTCTCACGCACCTGACATGACGTGATGGGTCGCTGCTGTCTCCAGCTCTCAATGAAATGCAATTTTCACGTACCCAAGTCACATTTCATGAGCCAATCGAGATGGGCTTCTCTCTTTTCTGTTTTGGCTACCCTGATTGATTCCGGCGTATTTATCAGCAGCATGTTTTGGGCCTTGGCATGCGGGTCCCGTTCGCTTGCCAAGCTGCACGTGTCCATATCAATGTGAACCGTTTTCTAATGTTGTTTGGCAGTCAGTCACGAAGCAGGCTATTCGAAGCGAACTAAGTTTTGTACGTCCAATAAGTAGGTAGCTGTTGGCAAGGCTTAAAAAGACTTGCGGCTTCTGTGGCCGGCTATGTGTTAACAGCCAGCTGTTGTTGTTGTTGTGGTTGTTGTTGTTGATGGGGGGACAGGAAGGATTTTCAGTTTCAATTGGCCTTAAGGCCAAAGTGTGTGATGTCTTGATTGAAAAGTAGCAGCAGCTGTTCTTGACGCTGTCATTTGGGCTTGTGGTGGGGCTAATATGGGAGGGCATTTTCCAGCTAGGAGTGAAAAACTGGAGCCAGCTTCTACGCAACAGAAGCAAGTGGTCGAAGCTTCAATGATTGCTACCCTTTAAATGTTTTGGATTTGGCTACTTTAAGTGTGCTGCTGTTAAACTATTGGTTTTTCCAAATCGGTTGTGCCAAATTCTTAATCCAACAAATATTTTTAAATCAACTTCACCATCGGTGGGCACAAAATATGAGTTTGAGAGCAGTCCAACATCAACAACGAACTCAACCCAATTCAGCTAGATTCGGGGTGAATAGCAAAGCAAATTATTGGTTTTTTAGACGTCTGCTTCTGCGCCAAGCGAGTCACTGCACCTGTTCCGCCGTCTGCATGTGCGACCAGCTGGCGCCATGTGCCGATTCACATGTGTTTTGTTGTTTTAACTGCAAGCGAGCCAATTGCACTTGTTGTGACGTCTGCTTGTACGTGGCCGAAAAAGAACTCTCGGAGAGTTGAAAGCAAGGGCATGCCCACCGCTGAACTAAACTGCTAAGTGCAAGGATGATTCAAGGAATAAGTTTAAATGTGCTTCAGCTTTTCATTTCACCAATCAACATATAGAAGCCGTCAAACTTTGTCGTTTTGCAGCCACATTTCGGTTCTAGGAATTGTGTTAATATACGTTTCTTTAACTGTTATGTCCTAGTTTGAACTATTATAGAACCAGTTTTATAACAGGGTATTACCTCACACAAGATTTCCAACCTACATACAAAACTTTCAGTTCTTAGATCAAACCATTTTTAAAATACGTCCCCGGATCAAACAGTTCAGTTTAGTTTGGAAACGGTGTTGGTTCCAAAAAATAACAAACTCTACACAGGAAAAAATAATGATCTGGAGGCCAATATAATATTTTACATCTGTTCGAAAATATCAAACTAATATTTTGAACATATAAAATCAATATTTTAAGATCAAATTGATATTTTATAATGTAGTTTTGTTACAAAGAACAAAAGTATATTACAAATGACAGGTTAATCTTCCTATAAAAGTTGCACTTCACTCTGCTTTTTTGGCTAAGTATTATAAATAGTGTTAGAGAATCAGAAAACAACAAATGAATATTAGTTATTATTTTTTTACTTTACCTCTTTTTGACTGGGGGTCGAACTCAGGACCACTGCACTTAATACACTCAGAAACACAAAATAAGATCTTTGTACTTCGGTGTCAATTGTAAGGTAAGTACGAAAATACTTGATTCAAGTACGAAATTCTTATATCAAATAAGATTTTTACAATCCCGTAATACTTGTTGTGTAATATATAAAATATATTCGGAATTATTTTATAATCTTTTTCACCATACTTTCAGGTGATAATGGTCTCAAGTCCAGCCCGATTATCTCTTAAAATAAGAACAAAATGTTCTTGGCTTAAGCCCATTAAATTCTAAAACTATTCCCATTTTCTTCTAAAACAAGGTCTCTTAATTGAACCAAAGAAGGCTGGAACTAGCCAAGGGCCATAACCAAAGAGAAAGTTAGAGCCACGGTAGTCTAGAAATTAACCATCACTTCAAAACAAAAGTACTAGAACCAGTTGGGAATTTCAATAAATCGCTTTTCACGTTGCTTCCTTTTTGGAGCTGGCATCATAAGTCCATTTTGTACGGACTCTAGCATATTTTGAACCTCAACTTAGATCTCGATTTTCTTGAATTTATTAACTTACTGTAAGTAAAAAATGTTCTTGATTCAAGAACGTTTGTATTCATTTCAATAATATTAACAATCATAATTCGGTTTTAGAATGTATCGTACTCAATTTAAGTTTAACAAATAATACTTGAAATTGTAAGTACACTTGGCCATCGCTTAACACGGACTCTTTTAGCACGAACTCGGTCTAACACGGTTACAAATTTGCTCCCTTTCACCTTTTAACACGCTAAAGACCTCGTTCTTACACGATTGCAAAATATCGATATTTTTTTTGCTGTCAATTGATGCGTTAGTCCCTTTGTGCTTGTATCATACGCATGGGGTGCTTGTGGAAAAAGGGGAATACCACATTTGAGCTGTCAGATGTAAGAGTGTTCTAGTATGTGAAAAAATCTTAAGCCTTGCAGACGCGTAAATAAAAAATCAAAGATTTTGTGGTAAGTAAAAAGGTGGTTCAGCTTGATTAAATCAAAAAGTGAATAAATAAAATATGCAAATTTCAGCTTATACAATGGCAGAAAGAAAGAACAGAGCTCCTTAAAACGAAAAGACATTTCTATAGAAACAAAAATACAAATTCTAAGCCGTTTAGACAATGGGCAAACTGCCACGGAAATTGCAAGAAGCCTTGACTTGAATGAGGCAACTATCAAAAAAAATGAAACTGAAATACGACGTGCAGGAAGGGTCATCTATATCTACAAAATTTACCAGTAGAGCACGCGCACCTATTTTGGAGAACTTGGAAAGAGCACTTAGCATTTGGATTGACGATAGCTACGAAAAAAAGATCCCTTTAAGCCAGCGGATCATTCAGGAAAAAGCACTCAGGATTTTTGAACTGCTCAAGCAAAATGGAGAGCCCTCTTCTAGCATAGATTTCGTTGCTAGTAATGGATGATTCGAACAATTTAAAAAACGGTTCTCCATTCATAGCATCAAATTTAAAGGCGAAGCGGCATCGGCCGATGATGGAGCTGCTGCCACATACCCAGAAGAAATTCAGGGGTTCATTGAAAAAGAGGAATTCTTGCCTGACCAAGTTTTTAATGCTGATGAAACTCGACTTTGCTGGAAAAAATTGCCAAATCGAACTTTTTTATCTAAGAATGAAAAAGTAGCTCCCGGCTTTAAGGCACAAAAAGATGGTTTACACTTTTGCTGTGTAGTAATGCATCAGGCGACTTTCAAGTAAAGCCAATGCTTGTTTATAAGTCTTTGAATCCCCGTGCGTTTAAAGGGATAGACAAGAGCAAATTACCCGTGTACTGGAAAGCATATTCCAAAGCTTGGGATACTGCAGAATTATTTAGAGACTGGTTCTTGAATTGTTTTGTACCTAAAGTTGAAAAACATGTTGAAACGAAGCGGCTAAAACTATAAATGCCGCCAAATGCATTTCAAATTTAATATAAATAGAAACATATGATCTAACTTTTTAAAATTTTTGAATTTTTGAAAGGTTTAAACTGTTAATTAATTATATGAAGTAACTTTTTAGTTTAATACCAACTTTTAATTTTGAAAATATGAATGTTATGTTATATATATTTAAGGCGTATACATAGTAACTTTTGGTTAATTTTGAACAAATGAATGAAACTTCAATAAAAACAGACCAAATTTGAACAATAAAAAAAATGTTTTGTTGCCAATTTTGAATTTCAAGAACGTAACCCCCTATTTTGTACGGAATCCATGTTTCGCTTAACACGATTTCGCTTAACACGAGGTTTTCTAGGAACGTAACCCCCGTGTTAAGCGAGGGCCAAGTGTATGTACAAAACGGTTTAAATTCAACCCCGTTTGGTTTAGAACACCGGTAGCCGTTTTTTTCTGAGTGTACTTAAATAATTCATTACGTTGCTTACAATTTCGAAATGTAACTTTTCATCTTCACATTTTCGATTCGTCCTATTTCTTTTCTGTGTACCAAACCAAACAACAAATTTTCTTTTATTCAAGCTTGCATACAAAAGCTACATCTACAAAGCGCTCAGTTTTTTGTTGATTTCGTCGAAGCGGTTCGCCGTCATCAGCTCGCGAGCCCCTGAAGTGTTCGATTTTTCAGCAGAAATTTGAAAGATTTCATTGTTTGAGCATTTTAAAAGATCCTTTTCAAACTTGAGTCTTTAAGTAACTCTCTCAAATTATTTCCACGCTTTCTTGAAAGTCGTCAATTTCCTGCTGCAAATTAAGTTGAAAATGTTCGTTTCCAAGATAATCTTATTTGCCAGCAAATTGAATCAACAACAATCGATTGAGTAGAACTTTTATATAGATAAAATCTTTGGGTCATAGGCAATCCTCAGTCAGCTATTATACTTGTTTGCCTGCTTTTATGTGCTGCTTGCAAAACTTTTGTGTAAAAATATTTGCCAAGTTGTGTGTCCTGGAATTCCTAAGAGAGCTCCAAGTTATGCCAAGCTCAACTCAACAGGAATACAAGTGAGGATGCCATTCACTGATGGGGCCGAAGTTGATGGGGGTGGGGTGGGTTAGATAATAGCCTGACATCTTCCTTAAAGCCTTCGATAAGGTCAAATGCTGTTCGATTGATAAACGTAAGCCCGCTCAACTTGCTGGTTAACGTTTGGCCCCCGAACGTATGCAATAAATTGCTTGCCGCAGACCCACCTGGAAAACATGTTGCCCCTTCTCCTCTCTCTCTCTCCTTTGCTCCTTTATTCCTGTCCTTGGGCTAAGCGGCTAATACGCCAAACAAGTTTGCGGGTGGATTTTGGCCATTTGTAAGAAACCAAATCGAAATGACATTTCGGCTTAAGTGAAAAGGCGAACGGCAAAAGGGGAGTAAGCCTGGGGCAAAAAACAAATGGCTCACAATTGACTTGGCCAATAAAGCATAAAACCGTTAAATTCGAAAATCAATAACTTGGCGGCCAACGTTTCCGGCAATTTGCCACTCGCGGTGTGTCGGGTGGGTGTGGTGTCTGCGACAAATGAAGGACGACAAATTGCCAAACGAGCCTCGCACATTAAACAATTTTGCAATTTGTTTCCATTATTTTAAGCTGCCTTCACAGTCCCCAGGTGCTGGTTTGCCCCAGAAAGAGGCCATTCAAGTCCACCGCCCACCCAAACACCGCTCCTCTCTAGGCCTAATTGTGTCAAGGAGGTTCATTCGCAGTCATTAGCGACGGCGACGTGTTGTAAAATTGTTCTTCTTATTATTGTCGCCCAAAAGGAAGCGTCCTCTGCCCTCCACCTCCGCTTCTCCTCTTCACGCTCATCTGCCTGGCCTTGTCGCCTTGTCATGTGTCACGTGAACAGCTGTTAATGATACAAGTGTGCGTATTTCCTTTGGAGATTTTTACATTTCTCTGTGAGAGGAGACGCCTGAGGAGGAGGAGGAGGAGGCTATTTAAACAAATGGGACACACTTAAATAACTGATTACAAGTCGTTGGCTTATTATGATGAAACGAGAAACATAATCGCCCCTTGAAGTTGTTTAGATTTAATTTGATTTTCGGCTGTGGGAGAATAAACAGCACAAAAGAAAGCTGTTTGGATGGGGAGTTGATTGAGTAAATAAATGAAATTTAAGCAGACTTGGGTACTGTTTATGTCTGGATTTTGGGATTGAGAAATTTCCATCAGCGTTTAATAATGGAAGAAAAAGGGCTTTTGGGCATGTAACAAAGCAAAAATAAATATTTAATTATAGATAGAAGTGAGTTTTGTTGAGCAAGTTAAACATACTTTGAGTTACCAACGAATTTTACTTAAGAAAAACATTAATCGATTTTGGCCAAAGGGTGTTTTTCAAAGAGATTTTGGATTTTCAATCAAACTGAGGATTTAATACCCTCGCAGACTTTCACATCGATGGACTTTTCCGTTGCAAACAAAAATCTTTATTTTATTCAGGGCTGCAAACCCAAAAAATTTCGTGGATCTCCGGCTCGCGGGTTCGAACTGAAGATTTACCAATGGTTCAGGGTCAGAATATTGAGGTTCAAGGTTTTTGGGCCAAGGTTTCGGTTGTGTTTATATAGTAATCGACCTAAAACCGGCATAAACTGTTAAACTGAGGCTAACAGAAGAAGTCACTGGAAAATAGTTCAAAACTATAATTGTCGTTGAACCAAACCGAAATTTTGGGATCGGAACGGGTTCAGGTTCAGCTTTAATACCTTAAGAGGTTCGGTTCGAGATTCGGTTCACAGTAATCTGAAAGTCGGAATTCCGGGTTCGAACCGGTTCGGTTCAAAACCGGTGTGCAGCTCTGATTTTATTTGTACCTTACTTTTCTATGACCGCCAAAAGAAGTGGAGGCTACTATTTAACATTATATTACTGGGAGGAAGTAGTTGGAAAAACATCGATGTTCATGGTATCCATTTTCTCCCCACATTTTAAGGAAACATCGACTAAAATCGATTTATAAATTTGTCTGGAATAAATACTTAGGGTAGACCTTTCATCTTGTAGTTCAAATAACAATATAGGAGCTTAAAAGAGCTCGAATAGATAAATACCTATATTTGAAGAGCGCAATTGTCAATGTCTTCGGGTTCCTGTCCATGAATCAACTTCTTAAAAAATCTATCCAGACTACATCAAAGATGTTCACACCAGAGGGCGAACTGACTTGGGAGCGTTAGGCTTTTCAAAAATTGGCTGTAACTTCTTTTGTCAGCTTGTTTTCCATCGATGACACCAAGAACCCAAGAAAAAGTTCCTGGTGGGAATTGCCTTAGGAGTAGAGCTGGCAAAAAAATCGATTCTCGAATCGATGCATCGATTTTTTGCCTGCGTGAGAAACATCGATATTTTTTTTGAGAATCGATTAAGATCGAAAAAGTTCCATCACTATTTTTAGCGGCGAAACACAGCGTCCAAGGGTAAGAACAAAATTGTAAAAAACTACAATGGATCTAATTCATTTACTATTCTGTTTTAGGATAGCTAATATTGGTGTTGGTGGAGTGAGCGAGGGAGGAAGATGGAAAAATATTCTGGAAACATAATCTCGGACAGGCGTGCCTCTTTAAAACCAAATAACGTCGATATGCTCCTATTTACTGAAGAGGAACCAGTTGCTGGAGGAGTAATTTCATTCTGTTATTATTAGTTACACAAGTCAAATGTGAAAAGATCTCATCATTAAGAGTATTACATGAAGTGATATAATTTAAGTTATAAATGTTAAATGGAAAATAAATTTGGGTTATATGGTTTCAAATACATATATATATTTTTATTCTTATAAGGGCCGATTTTTCATCTATATAGCTCCTACATTGTTATTTGCTAGTTTATGTGGCAGGTAGTGCCATCTAGAAGATGAAATATATGCCCTAAATATTTATTTGAGACAAATTTAAAAAATCGATTTTAATCGATGTTTTCCTAAAAATGTCTTAGGAGCCTCATTATTATTATTATTATTATTATTATTATCCTTATTTCCTAGTGCGACAAGGGTAACCTTATATATATTAATGCACTAGTCACTACAGAAAACTTAATAATTGACAAAAGTATTAACCTACTTAAGACTAAAGTTACATTGTCTGAATATTAGAATGATTGAATGATTGAATTTTGAATCATCGAGAGAGCTCTTTTTAAATGATTAAGAAAATCTAATATATTTTTACAGGAGCCTCACTACTTAAGAGCCTCATTTTGAATCATCGAGAGAGCACTTTTTAAATGATTAAGAAAATCTAATATATTTTTACAGGTCAATATTAGTTATCCCAAAAGAGAATTGTAAACAAATTCGCCAGAGTCGCTTCTCCATGTAGTGGTGGGACTTTTTTTAAAATTTTTATCGGTTATTCAAAATTCTATCGATCTTTCTCGGGCATGGCTAAAATCGATACATCGATGGAAAAACCGATTTATTTGCCACATCTATAGTGCAGCTGGTTTAAAAAGTAGTCTTAGCTTGAAAAACTTTATAGTTTTCAATAAAAATGTTCTTAAAATTGATATTACTTTATTTAATATGCTTTCACAGAATTCTGCAAAGTTTTCTCAAAATCGGATGACTATAGCAGTCGAAATTCAAATTATTGTGAGAAAAACGTTTTTGCTTTAAATCAGAAGCCTGCCCGTCGCTATTTACTGGGCATAGGCCGACTCTCAAAAGCTGCGCTGTCAATACACACACACACAGTATAAGCTTCGGTGAGCCGCCACGCTGCGTGTTCGGCTCTTGTTTAGCTGCTTCGTTGCTACAGCTGCAGAGCAAAGTGAATCAGATTTTGTGCTGCTCTCAACTTCGTGTTTGATGTTGTTCACTTATAACAATGCCAAAGTGCTTAAAGTGATAGCATCCTTCAAATTGTCAAATATTAATATTATATGCCTCCGCACAATTTCGATAATTTTAATGAAAATTGGATTGGATTAAAAACGGCTCAGCCAAATGGTCACAACAAAGGCTGCATCTGTCATCAGTTAGGAAGTTGGTGTTTGAATTGAATTTCAAATTCTTCGCTTAAATATAATATTCGAGCTGCAAAGTATTAGCCGATTAAAAGCTTTGTTATATTTTTCCCCCCGATTCTATAATTCGATTTAGAACCTCTTAAAAAAGTCAAGTGATATATCATTATAAGAAAAATTCGATTTTTACAAACAATAAAAGAATGAAAAAAATTAATTTCGAAATTTTTATTTAGATGATGTCGCACTTGACGACGCGTCGTACGATTTTTAATATAAAAAAAAAGTTTTTAAAATTTTTTTTTTTTGCCAACTTGCTTAACTTATAAGTAGCTCTATAATTGCTGCTAAGGTTGATTTTGGATAATTTTTTCGTTTAAAGATAATGGAAAAACTCCAATGCGAGCAACAATTCAAAAGCCGATTCCTGCAAATCTTGTGGCAATATTTGATTGTGACTTATTTTAAAATGTTGTGCATTAATCTCCTTTGAAAATGTATTTAATTTATCCAAAAATGATTTATACCATGATTTATACCAATTTTAGATTTAAGCAGACTCGTACGTGTCGTCTCGCACGTGACATATTTTACAGCATAAAATTTATGTGATTTCTACTACAATACATGGCACAAAGTACCAGCCAATTAATTAGTTTGTTATGGTTTCAATTTCATTCTTTTTCAACTTTTTTCACCCTGAGTAGGATTTAAGAGAGCATAAGTCAACCCAATCTGTGGTTTTTTTTTCAAAAAAAAGTGCAAAATAAAAAATAAAGTCAGAAAAAAAGTTGTTTGCTCGTTTTTGCTTTAAAATACCTCGAAATAGGTAATGAATGTATGGCATTAATCATAAATAACTATTTTGAGATTGGTTTGCATCACATTATTTTGATGCCTTTGAAAATATGAAAATGTTGGGTCTCTGTGGACCTTTCTGTCGAAATGACCTGTGATATGGTCTAGCTAATACATCGATATTTCAATTTAAATACGATATTGAGAACGCTAGCTCGAACCTTATAAGAGTTTTAAGTTCAGGTTCACGGAGAGGGCTCAAAGGTTAGAGGAACCTAGGTTCTTGTAGTGTTCAAAGTTTAAAAATATTGCGTCCATGTGAGCCTTTCGCTCTAGCGCTCACTTTCACTCTCCCACTCTTTCTAGCGCTCTAGGCAAAAGCTCAGTAATTAAAAAAAGCATGTGCGCCTTACCTTAGTTGTTGTATCATGAGCAGAAACCTTATGTAAACTAACTAGGGTAGCATTGTCGAGTATTTAAAAAATATATTTAACGAAATTTCTTTTATTCTTATATTGAAAAAGTATCACTTCGATATTTATAATGTGTTAAACAACAAGAAAGAAAGTCGGTCAAGCCCGACTATAACATACTCTGTACCAAGAAAATTTGTCTTTTGATCATAACTCGAAAACCGTTCATCCGATCTTCTTCATTCCTTTGGCGGATCGATAAGTTGTCCTAATAACTAAATATGTCCAGAACAACAAGCCATCTATCTTCAAAACTGTGGGAGATATAACGTTTTTTCTAAATTGCGGGGGCGGGAGGGGGCGTGGCCAAAATTGAAAATAAACTTGATCTGCCTGCAGACATAAGAAGCATATGTCCCATACACGTCAAACCTCTATCTCTTACCATCTCTGAGATCTGTGCGTTCAAACGGACAGAGAGACGGACGGACAGACGGACATGGCTATATCGACTCGGCTGTTGATGCTGATCAAGAATATATATACTTTATGGGGTCGGAGATGCTTCCTTCTGGATGTTACATACTTTTGCACAAACTTATAATACTCTATGTACCTACGGTACAGAGTATAAAAATTGATTTCATTGATATTTTCGGTATTTTTAAACAATTTGAATTATATAAAACCACTGCTGAACCGAACCGAAACCACAAAGCAAAACCGTTCGATTCGGTTTAGATCACGTTAAGGTTTTAAGTTGTTAAGACATCCTTTGGTTAAATTAAGGGAGACATCTCGACGACAGAATGTACCCTTAGCGATACCGGATGGATGTAGCTTTTAAGGATCACCCATTGTAAGATAAGTGCACCCGTATATCTAATACAGATGCATTCCTTTGGGGGAAGTTACTTATTGATTTAAGTGAGAATCCCTCTATCTCTAAGGGACAATATTCTCAATATTCTGTTGTGCTTCTTGACCTTGGTCCAACTTAATTTCTTATGTTCTTTTCTACTAATTAAGGCAATCCAAACGTATGATATGTATTATAAGAATTCAAGTAGAAAAGTGTTCAAAAATTCACTTTAGAAAACACAATTATCGAGAACAGGCCACCTAAAAATGTTTAGTAAATTAAGTGCTTTAAATGAACCACTAAACCGAACCAAAGCCGTGGTTGAGTTAACTACAAAATAAAATGCCATGAACCGAATTGCAGGTTCGGTTGTGAAAACTAATACCAATAATTGTCCCTAAGAATTTACAGCTTATAACAATATATTAGAATACAATCTGAACTATAGATATTAATATTGTACATTAAGATAAGCAATGAACAAGCGCATTTGAATCGAAATGATTGTCGCTGGTTTTATAGAACCATCTTAACAGTTCGATGGGTTTTAAGTTATTAAAACTGTGCAAAACATTGATTTGTTCTTGACTCTCCACCCGTTTGGTGTTAATATCCATAAAAATGCAGGCAATTTATTTGAAAACGATTTTATATAGCTTACGACTGCCTCTCTCTCTCTCTTTTGCTTTGTAACTCAGATTCATATAATAAATTCTCTACTTTATGAACTGATACAATCTGCTTGGATTTTTGTTTAACAATAGTCATAAACATGTTTTAGTATTTTATGTTGTTAATAAAATATTATTTTTTATACATTTGAAACATCATTATTTTATGTACACCCAGCACAATGTAAAGCGCTGCCCCTGGGGGTCTAGGCACGTGATGTGGACAGATGTTGTTCCTTTCTTGGGTTTGTCTCTGCACAAATATATTTAGATTTGTTTTTGATACAAATTTATTGATAAAGTTATTCTTTTTGGCAGCTGAGTAAAATTTATGAACATTTTCTGGCCAAAAAACACACACACAAAATTGGTGAAAAATCACATTAAAAAAAAAAGTGTAATAAAATAGAAATAATATTTATAGCTGAGACGTCGATATGGCTAAAAATAAAGACGAAGGCAGCTTTGGCGGCGTCAACGGGTTTCCCCTTCCCAGTTCTGGTCGCCGCACCAAACGTTCTGCTGTGGCATGTGCACGCCGCGTTCCCATTCATGGAGGCAAGCACCGCGACCTGCCTCGCCAATTCAAAGACCCTACAGCGTGTATAGACAAATCCACTTGGCCGGAGAGCAGATGGACGGACATTGATTTAAATCGATATTTTGCGGTTGAGCTCATTTGGCGTAAAATAAACTTGCTCCAAGTCAATAATCCCTTTGTTGCCCATTCTGGTATTTTGAAACACTCGTAGATGAACTTACCCAAACACACACACACACACACACATCTGCATTTGTACCAATTTCCCAATTTTCTTTAGCTTTTCACTTCGCACTTGTTAACAAATTTCGTTGGTGTAAACAATGCAGAATGGGATTAAACCGCTGCAATCTGAATGTTTATTGATTGCTCCCATTCTCGTTTCAGCCGCGGGAGGGCTTCCCTAGATTTCCACACTTTTTTGTGTTCTGGGCAAAACGTGACATTTAAGTCAAATTCAAATGTTCATTCAATCATTTATTCATTCTGTCAGTGAACAATCAGTTTAATGGCATTTTCCCTGCTATTTCCCTTTTTCTCTTTTTTTTTTGTTATTCGACTTTCCCGCTTTTTGAAATGCAAGCTCGAGGCTCCAACCGGAAGTTGTAATTAATGCGCGCCTTGGGGGCGTTTTGTGCTTCCGTGTCCTGTCACAAGGAGTCCTGGTACGTGTCTGTGTGTGTGCGAGAGTGTGTATATTTATAGTCTAGCGTAGACTGAAAGGGTCTTTGTCGGTTTCTGTTGTCTGCGCTGCATACGAGTGGCAATCGATGAGGAAGTGGGATTCGACATTGAACACAAGGCTACCCGAGCTAAGTGAGCTCCTGATGATGGTCGTAGAAGAACACAAGGAGGAAGGAGAAGTGCTTTGATTATTTAACAAGCTGGATGAAAACTCACGGGTTATAAACTTTAAATAAATCGATAAATAATCTTGATTCAATCCGCAGGAGAGTAATTTAATAAGGCCACAATGCTTCGATCCAAGTCATTGGCTTGGGAATATGGTAGCCTTAGAAAAGTTAAGTTAATTTAGAGGTTAGTTGAAAAAATTTGGATTACTAGTTGAAATAGTTTGCTATTTAATTTTACTTATGTACGAATTTTTGAGGTTTGTTCTGCAAAAGGTACGGCCCTGGGTTCGAACCCGTTGTAAAGTCTCCGGTATATTTGCACTGTAAGTACAAACGCTCTTAAAAAAATACCAATTCGTTTTTGAATTTTCAAGAAATTCGCACTCAAAATCAAACTTAATTCTTTCTCAGTTTTGAGTTATTTTGGGCGAAGGGATTTAAGTTAAGAAAGTTAGAGAGGAGAGCTCTTACATTTGAGAGAATTTCGTTGGGTTCGCTCTCACAGTTTCGTTTTTTAAGGGAGAGGATGTGTGGGGAAACTACCATGTGAAGAGCGCCTTCGATTTTTGCACTCATGTTGCCATAGAATTCCCAACCAGTTATGGCATTACTGGTAAAGAGACGACTGTTGAACTGACAGTTAACAGGCAAAACCCGCTAAAACATGCTACATGGTTTAACAACTAATTTTCTATGAAATAAATTTTAACAAAATGGAAATACCAACTGATTTTAAATTATTGTATGATCGGAATCAGTGAAGCTCTTGATTCTTGGTTTTTGACAATGCTCTTGATCCAAGAATTAGCAATCTTGAATTTGAGTACGTTAAGCACTTGATTGCAGAACTTGTGTACTTAATTTAAGAATGTTTAGTAATTGGTTTAAGTATTGATGCTAAAATTCATACTTGGATCAAGAATTTCCATTCTTATCGATCTTCTGACATCAAACATTCTTGATCCAAGTACAAAATTCTCTATTTTTTCTCTGATTTCCACACTCAGATTGAGTGATCTCACTCTTGAACCTGATGAGCTCTTAATAAAAGATCGAACATTTTTGGATTTTGAAAATGCAACATGCTTTTGATTCAAGAATGAGCAATGTTCGATTTGAGTACGTTAAGTAGTTGACTCAAGAATTGTTCTACTGGATTTGAGAATGTTTCGTACTTGGTTCTAGTATTTAAGGACTTGGATCAAGAAAAACAGGATCAAAAAACAATACTTGGATCAAGATTTTTGCTCTTGGATTAAAAATGATCATTCTTTTCAAACTTCTGACACTAAACATTCTTGACCCAACTACGAAATTCTCTATTTTTCCTCTGAGTGTAGTGTAATCATTTGAAAATATTAAATTTTTGCTTCAATATCGAAAGAGATATCGATTGTATGCATGGTTTGGCATGGTATAATATTTTTTTTACAAAACTGTCTCCTTTGGCAGATTCTTTAACGCGGTTTTTGTGTAAGCCTCATTCACACTTGTCAGTAGGTAACAGTACCGCACCTTTTGTGTCACATTCCATTACTTTTGGCATAAATCATAAATGACTAATTCCAGAAACTTACTTACTTCAATCGAATTGCCAAAGCTTAATTCCATAAAGAACAGCTTACCTGTAAAAGACAGAAAGTAAATATTTTTAATTATTCATTTATTGTAATCATTTAAGCATTGATTCAAATTCCATTTCATTAAAATAAAATGATAAAATGATTTAATCATTTCCATGTTAAGTCTTGGTTATGCTGGCACTTCAATTCTTTACATTTTTTTTCTCAATTGCGTTAATTTGACACTATACCGCCCCCGCTTAGCATCACAATCAAGGCTCGACCAGTCATCCCGTAATGACCAGTCCAACACAATACAGATTGGATTTTTATGTGCGCGTCTGTCCAAATATTGATAAGAAACAAAACAACATCATTGTAAAAGCCATTTCGAGCAAACAACAAACAGACAATAAAACTCGAGTTCAAACATTGATTCTGATGGGTACTAGAATTTCACCTCATTTTGAACTTGTTTTTTTTTGTTGATGCTCTGTTGCGCCGTTGCTGTCTTATTTATTTGCCGCACTAAATGGAATTCCATTGAAATCGGCTTCATCTTGATGATGTCTTCGCTTTTGGGCATTTTCTTTTCGTTGCTTGTCAAGATCTTTTGCTTTGGCGACGAGATCTGTCACTCATTCGAACTTATGTACAAGTTCACTCATAACTCGGTCGTCAACGCCTCTTCGCCTTTGCCTTCGTCTATTTGTGGGTCTAAGGGTATTACAGGGGTCTGCAAGATGCTCGCATCTTTCTGTCTTTGAGTCAAGTGATCTTTGGACTAAACGATGATGTTTGTGTTTTTCTAAAAGATTTTTTTGGTGAAAGATCATGTCATGTAATAGACTTTACATAAGCTAATCAATGCATTAGTATAAGTAGAGAAAAGTTAACTTCGGCTCGGCCGAAATTTGTATACCCTTGCAGCACGCTTCTCAACTAATTTGAACAATATTTCCAATGAAGACAAGTTTGAAGTGTTTCTCACTACGACTACTTTTCTGACTCTTTTTTGTATGACAGTTATACTATATAGATGTCCGACTTCGACCAAACTAAGTGGAATCATGAGAAAGCATCGCAAACTAAGAAATACAAAATTTGGAAGCGTTTCCTCCGAAAACAAAAAAGTTGCTTTTACTAAGCTTACTTTTCTATGGCAGCTGTACTATATAGATGTCCGATTTCGACCAATCAAACCAGAATCATGGAGAAGCATAGAAAACTAGTAAATACGGAGATTTGCATTAAAAACAAAAAAGTTTTTCTCACTAGAACTAGTTTTTCGACTGATCGTTCCTATGGCAGCTATATGTTGTAGTAATCCGATCCGGCTGGTTCCGACAAATGTGCAGCGTATTTGTACCAGAAGACTTCGTGCCAAGTTTGGTTACGATAGCTTTAAAACTGACGGTGGAGATAGCATAGAAACAGACGGACAAGGCTAAATCCACTCAGCTCGTCATGCTGATCAAGAATATATCGACCCTTGTGCGCGAAAATATCGTATGTGCCAAAAACTAAATTTTACAGGAGAGCGTTTTTTTTACTTTTTTTACATCGCCACCAAATTTCATATAAGCCACAATAATCGACTTATTTAACTAAACTTATAACTATTTCTGTGAAAAAACTGATAGTTTCCGAAAAAACTCATTTTTTGGCTCATACGATATTTTCGCCCACAACAAATTTAAGTGCGTTCGTCAAGTTTGGCACTTACGATAAATTTTAAAATGGCTAAAATTCCACAAAATATATAAAAACTACACAAAAATTACCAATGTTTATGGTTTTAAAGAATTTTGAAAAATTATATATTTATGTTTTTATTTCAAGTACTTTTAGAATTATACTAGAGAAAATTTTAGTTTGACATATTAACATATTAACAAAGTAATTCAATAGATTAATCTTCTTCGTCGCTTTCAACCAACGAGTCTTTTATATTTGACGAATTTCGCAAAGTTAAATATTCATTATGATATTTTGGTGGTATACTGTTTTTATACTCTGTACCGTAGGTACATAGAATATTATAAGCTTGTGCAAAAGTATGTAACATCCAGAAGTAAGCATCTCCGACCCCATAAAGTATATATATTCTTGATCAGCATCAACAGCCGAGTCGATATAGCCGTCTGTCCGTCCGTGCGTCTGTCCGTCTGTCTGTCTGTCCGTATGAACGCACAGATCTCAGAGATGGTAAGAGATAGAGGTTTGACATGTATGGGACATATGCTTCTTATGTCTGCAGGCAGATCAAGTTTATTTTCAATTTTGGCCACGCCCCCTCCCGCCCCCGCAATTTAGAAAAAACGTCATATCTCCCACAGTTTTGAAGATAGATGGCTTGTTCCTTCTGGACATATTTAGTTATTAGAATAACTTATCGATCCGCCAAAGGAATGAAGAAGATCGGATGAACGGTTTTCGAGTTATGATCAAAAGACAAAATTTCTTGGTACAGAGTATGTTATAGTCGGGCTTGACCGACTTTCTTTCTTATTTAAACAAAGATTTTGTAAGTCAATGAATTTTTTTGTCGAAATAGTTAAAGACTTCTGATATAGTGATTGTATTTTATGGATAAATTTTAAATTGGTAATCGTTTTTTTTTTTTGAGAACTATCAAATTAACCATATTGTAGTTATATTGAACCTGCATTTTTTTGGAATTTGGCGATTCGAAGCGAATTTATTTTCAATTTAATTTTACTGGGAAGTAATGAATTCGCGTATGACTTCCAGTTTTGGAAGTCGGTATGCCCCATTTCGATGCACTCGTAGCCCGATGGGTTGGTTCGTGCACTGCGAATAATGGTGGACCAAGTCTGAAACAAGTCTGCAGACATTTAGTTTTGATATATGGCACATACGATAATTTCGCCCACAACAAAAAAACCCAGCACTGGCACATACGATAAAATTAATTGAACCGTAGCGAATATCGCTATAATATAATATTTTACCAGGTGATGAGTTGGTTGATTTAGAACTAATTTGCATCAAAATGTCATTTTCCTAAAAAACTGGCACATACGATATTTTCGCGCACAAGGGTCGATATATACCTTTTGTGGTCGGAAATACTTGGACAACTTCAACATACCCTCTGCAAGGGTATTATAATTGGTTGAGGAGATTCATCTTCATGGTAGTTAGAACTCAAAGCGTTGAGGCGAAGCTTAAAGCTGTCAAAGTTCAATCTATACCACCCTAGTGGCTTCATAATTATCAAACCCTTCAATCTTCACCTCCTATTTACCCGTCTACAGTTGACATCTTTAAAATCTTCTTCATAATCTGAACTTGTTTGAGAATTTGGTTTTTAGTTCGACTGTCTTCACGATAGTCAAAACTCAAAGTTTTGGTAAATTTCGTGATTTTTTGGACACTCCACTGCTCTCTGGAATGCGATGTGTATAGAAAATTGCTGGCGTCGATTGCGCTCCTGCTTCAGGGCTTCTGCCAATCATAACCTGGCCTGCGTCTTCAATTGTTCATCGCTTCTCAATTAAGATTGTTGCGCAATCTCAGCAGCTTTTTGGTTGCAGCTGGTGTCGATTGCTCGCCTGCTACGTCGTTTTTTTTGCAGATTTCAACCTTGCCTGACGCTTGACGGCTTACCTTTTCCATTTTTCGCTTGCAGAAAGGTTTCTTGACTTCTCAACACACTCATCCGTCTTGGTTTTAGACTCTTCCTTTTTCCTCTAGAATGATAGAGGTTTAACTTTTTCTAGCCTTTTACAGTTGTAGCGGTTTCGCTCGATCTACGCCTCCTACTCACATATGTAAATTTTGTTCAATTTGCGATTTTCATTGCTATTATATTTGTGCTTTCCTCAAATACTCTTGGTAGTTTTAGAATAAAGATGAATTCAATTCCGGTCTTCAATTAATAGCTCATGGACAGAAGACTTTGTGGAAAAGGTGAGAGAATCAAAAGGTCCTTCCTTTACCGCATCAATTGAAATCAAACTGAGCTCGCCTTTTTACCCAAAACACTTCAAAACTATTATCATCTCCCTCATTGTTTTGTCAAGCCACCCCCTCGCTATCATTATCATCGGCATCATCAACATCTCAACAGGCGGCCTATAACAAGTTCTTGGCCTACGCAACAATCGATACATTTACCACCCATTGCGCTCCTTATCGACCGTCTTCCATCTCTACTCGAGTGCACTCACCCTTGGCCCCGAAAAAGAAAAAGTTATTGCCGCAATGCCATAAATGTTGGGCAACTTTGGGGGGTCAGGTCAAATCCGACTTAAACAACCCCCCAACATACATATAAATGAACTAATTTAGTATTCTTTTATGAGCCTGGGAATTTCTCACAGTGTGGGCCCAAACAGTACCATATAAATTCATTTTATTAAACAAAAATCCAGCAATTATTCTTTGGCGCATTTGTAAGTGGTCAAAGTTGTTCCGCTTCCAAGCGGGCTCCTCTTCCTCACCCACCCCCCCAGCTTGGGGCTTAAGTATTTTTGGCGCGCTGCTGACGTCGATTTTTGTTGTCTTTTGGTCTTCTGGCGTCATGGTGGGCGTCTTGAAATGCTTGACGACCACGCGGCAGACAGACCGTCCTTACTTTTAAACCGAAATAATTATGTGGGATAGAGGCGAACACAGACGACGCAACTAAATTAAGCATATTTTAGCTATTTTTATATAGAGAAAAATAATAATGCCTGCCCCTGCTGTTGCTGCCGCTGTTGCTGCTGCTGCTTCTTACCATTTGTTAATGGCTTTGAAACCAACAGACCCCAAAAAATAAGGCTGGAAACTCTTTTGCAAGACGCCAACGACAACAGCTTCCACCTGCATACAAAGAAAAAAACATTTGAGACGAGGCGTCTTCTCGTCATCATTTTTTCTTGTAACTTATTTTTATCCCCCCACTCACTCACACACACAAAACGACACCGGAAGTTGTGGCTGTCTCATCTGCTTTTCTTTTTGCTCTCTTTTTTAGAAGGAAACCCCACAAATACCGTGGAGACAAATTACTTGATTTGCATACACCAAGTATTCTTTCACACCCAAAAAAGAAAAGATAAGCAGAAAGCCGTTCAATCTCGACTGAATCATACCATGTAAATGGCAAAGCTGATGTACCGCTGCAGGGGTCGGCAACAGCAGCAGAGTTGTGGCGCTCTGCCTGAGCTTACTCATCATCAGCGGCCGTAGACTTTTGATAGCTCTAGGCCTGATTTTAATGCATTATACATATACCCTGTGTTCCTTTCGTACTGGGTATAAACCAGAAAAGAGAAAAACCTCTCAACATTGTCATTATTTTTCTGCTTTTTGTATGGAAATTTATCAAAAAAATGGTCTTTGGTGCGCGCGCAAATTTGAGGCGCAACCAAGCGCAACAACAACATCAACACTAAAAAAAAAATAAAACTGCCCGCCCCATTCTCTGCCACATCATGTCAGTTGGACAGACTTAGCCCGGCTAAGCCTGAGACGGTTTCATTCATTCATTAATGCCACAAAGACGAGACTTGAGCTAGCAGCGCGGTGCCAGTTGTGATATTTTTATTACATGATTCTCTTTTATTTCCTAACATTGCACCAGAGTAATCCCAATAAAAGCGAAACTATACTTAGGTCTGTCAGTGTGTGTGTGTGTGTGTGTGTGCGTGCCAAGTCAGACACTGTTGGCACAGTGGTCGATAAAAGATTTATTCATTTTATATTCATGATGTGTTTATGAGCGAACAACAGATGTTTAAAGAATAGGTAAATGGTTATTCAATATGTCAGACGACGGAAAATGATGTATGAAAGAATTTTAATGACTGGGTTCCAAAGCAAATATGTCAACAGAGCTTAACTTAAGTTCTTAATTCTGGAAACACAATCTTCTTTTGTATTTCAAAAGAGCCCCGTGAAATCGTAATCTGATTAGGAAATTAGGCTTACAATTGTTTTGATTTATTGGTGATTTGATACTTAAAATTTGTTTGCAGTTGGGATATTTGTCAAGGTTGGTTTTGGTTTCACACTTCAAACAACAAGCAATTATCATCTGATAAATATAATTAAATCATGTTCGATCATCTTATTTAATTATAATCGAGTCGAATAGTTTTATGAACGCACAGTTTCCTGAAGCAGACAAATCATAGAGCAAAACATGCTCAACTTCGAAATAATTTCTTAAAAAACTGCTTAAAATTTAATTTTTGAAATTAAACGAACACCCAAATAAGTTTTTTGCCTTCATGCATTTCTTCTAATATGCTTGAAATTAGGTTTTGAGAGGAATATCATGTCAAGAGTAAAGGGGGCAACCCTTTACCCTTTTATTGCTCATTCTAATTCAATCATATGATGCCCAACTGAATTGTGAATTTGGAACATCTTTAATTTTGGTACGAATGATTTTAGTGGAAGTAAAGTTTGATTTAAGCGTCACGCGTCACGCTGACATGGCAGATTTTGTGTTGGTGGTGTTGTAAAGTTCTTCACGGTGGTCGCCGTCTGAGTATAGAGTACTTGGTGTGGATTACTGAGGGTCGAGTACTTAGTTTTAATTACTTAGTTCTAAGTATCGAGTACTACGTATCGTAAATGGAGTATCGAATAGTATCAAAAGGAGTATGAAGTTATTACAATTGAGCACCTTGTTCCGAGCTCTCCGTTTTGAGTACTAAGTATCGAGTACCGAATATCGAGATCTAAGGATAGTAAAGAGTAATAGGTATCGCGAACAGAGTATCGAAAGTACCTAGTTTGGAGTTCTTAGTATTGAGTACGTAGTATCGAGTTCTTAATATTAAGTATTGAGTACTGAGTACTTGGAGTGTCAAGTACTTACGTTTGACTATTTAGTTCTAAGAATCGAGTACTAGGTATCGCGAAACTTGTATTGAACAGTAACGAAAGTAGCTAGTATGAAGTTATTACTATTGAGCACCTTGTTTCCAGCTCCTAGTATTGAGTGCTGAGTATTGAGTACTAAGTATCGAGTACCAAATATCGAAATCTAAGGATAGTAAAGAGTCCTAGGTATCGCGAACAGAGCATCGCAAGTACCTAGTATGGAGTTCTTAGTATTGAGTACCTAGTATCGAGTTCTTAATATTAAGTATTGAATACTGAGTACTTGGAGTGTCAACGTTTACGTTAAGTTTGACTGTTTCGTTCTAAGAATCGAGTACTAGATATCGAGAAAGGAGTATTGAATAGTAACGAAAGTACCTAGTATGAAATTATTACTATTGAGAACCTTGTTCCGAGCTCTTAGTATTGAGTACTTAGTATCGAGAACCGCATAATGAGGTCTAAGAATAGTAAGGTGTACTAGATATCGCGAACGGAGTTCCGAAAGTACCTGATATGATGTTCTTATTATTGATTACCAAGTTTCCAGTTCTTTGCATTGAGTACTGAATATCAAGTACCGAATATTCAGGTTTAAGACTAAAGCAATGAGTGTCGAGTACTGTATGTCAAGTTCTAAGTAAAGATTACTGGTATTGAGCACTGAGTATCGAGTATAAAGCATTAATTACTGAGCTCGTAGTATCCAATTCGGAGTTTCGAATATTAAGTATCGAGTAAAGAGTAAAACCAAGAAAGTAAAAGTCGTAGCACATCTTATACAGCATGTTCCACATTAATGCCTCGATAGTGTTAGCTACACTCACGCTCTGTATATACCCTGTACCAAAGTTACACTGAGATTATTAAGTTTCTGCAAAAGTAATATCTATCAACCAGAAGGAAGAATCTCCGAACCCATAATATATATATTTATTCTTTATCAGCATCAAGTCGATATAGCCATGTGCGTCTGTCTGTCCGTTTAAACACCTAGATCTCACAGATTAGAACAAATAATACATTTAACATAGAAGAGAATATTGTATTTTGAGATACGTGTATACAGAAAATACCGACTCCATAGAAAATATATTTTTATCACGTAACAGGTCTCATTTTTTGATGAAATTTTTTGTATTAAAAACGAATAAAAAGCATCTCGCTTATTGAAATTTAAGAACGCTTAAGATCTGCAAATATCCAAAGCAGGAGATCAATCGACGCCTGCAATTAATTATTAAGTAGACGGGCTGGTAATCAGATGGTGTACGTCAAATGCTGCATCTATATCAAATTCGAAGTAACCTACCAGTTTTTTCTACCTAATTTAAATTCAAAAACCTCCATTGAGTTGTATTTTCTTAGTAAGCCTTAACCTACAGATAGGTTAGTCCACCTTCAAAACCGACTTCGCCAACATATACCAGAAGCGGGTTAAAAATTCAGAGTAAAGTTTTTCAGAACATCATGAAGTTTCCAGCCCAGATACTTAATAACACAATGCAACCCAGCGTGCTTCAGAGACTTCAACTATCTCAATTGCGATGCGATGAACAAGTGGAGCTGCAGGACTGGTTAAGATATGCAGAAACGCCGCAGCAGGAGAACAATCGACGTCAACAATGAATTATCAAGAAGACGGGTTAGTAAACGGATGGTGTAAGTCACGCGGTATATAAAACCGCGAAATTCTCAAGATTATCAGACTGAAGTTGGGTAAATAGGAAGTGTAGATTGAATGGTTCAAACATTGAGAATATAGTCTTTTTCTGACTTCGGATTACTACGAAGACATCCGGTAAATAAGGGTGGAAGAGAAGAGAGAATATAATGATTATATTATATTATATTAGATTATGTTTCGAATGTTCTCTACAATATTTTATTTGCAATCCATTTAAATTGAGAAAAAAGCATGCCGAACCAGAGTTCGAACCAAAACGAACCTTGTATGAAAGAAAGAAGAGTTGCAATCCACTCAGGAATTATAGTTTCGGCTTAATGTTAGAAATTCCTTATATAAATGGACTAGTTATGATATATCCATGAGACCCATTGGTTGTTGTTAGATCAAATCAAACAGAAAGTTGTCATAGGAAAAGAATAGCTAAAAGAATACTTAAATATCTTTGTCTCAGATTACCTAACAAGTTGTTAAGATAATTGGGAAATTGTTTAAATCGTAATTGAAATACTGACTAAAGTGCGCAGTGCCATTAGTACTGATTTGTGCCAGGTGATAAGATGACGCCAGATTGCATTACATGATTCTAGCATTTCAAAGTCCTTATCAAAAAATATCAGGTGCTCGAGTCTATTTAAAAATCAGTTTCATTTCAACAAAAGCAATCTACATGCCACCATCTTATCAACTTACATATAACCTCAGCACAACCTGCACCTGTCTCACCTTCAACCCTCCTGACCAATTGATGTGATAATCGAAATCAGCTTTCAGCCCGCCCCCGGTCTCAAATAAAACTTGTCATTTCGAATGCAACATCAAAGCAACAAAGCGAAAACCAATTTATTCCAACTGCCAATGCTCAGACGCTCAGATGCCCAGACTGTCCAACCAGCCCACTGTGTCACACAGTGCTCACTCCCCAGCTTGGAGCAGTCGTAAAAATGTAGGGAATTAAGTCAGTCAGTGACTAGTGTGTAACAGTTAACTGAATTTCTGTTGCACAAGCAGCAAATGAAAGTCTTACTTAATCTTACAAAAGTGCAGTGTGCAGACTGGAGAGAAAAGTAAAATTCAGTTTGAATGCAAGGCGACTAATTAGTTTCGAGGCTGATGCCGCTGCCGCTGCTGTAATCGCAGCGTGGCCAGACAACGACAATTTTCCCACTGAATTTTCACTCTTCTCGTTGCTTGTGCTTTGTTTTGTTTTTACTTTTCTTGGGGCCGCGAAGAAAATCAAAGAAAAACACCAGCGCAAGCGACCCAACAATTTATGGGCTAGGAAAACTTTTTTGCCCGAAGGGAGGCGGCGGATTTCGGTGATGGGTTCTGGTTCTGTTTGTATCTGTTATGTGTCCCATTGGCATCGTTTTAGAGAGTCTTTGTAAATATTTAAAAGTTGATAATGAGACGTGTTCAGAGTCGTTTATGTGAAATATTTATATGCAGACAAAAAACAGTTGCTTGGAAAAAGTGCTCAATTTTTAAACATTGAGGGTATTCCCAGAAGTAGGGCGAGCATGTTAATGGAGTTAAAACGTTGTTGTCAGTAGATCAGTATTGCGTATGCCTTTAAAAGTGAGAATAACAATTCCTAACTTGGTGCTGGTCCATGAGCGAAAGGGAATTGTTCAGTTAATGAATAAATTTGTTTAAAATCACCATCGACTTGTCATAAAAAGTTAAGTTAAATTGCGGATGGCAGTTTGTATGAGAGTGCAGACTCACAGTAGCCAAAACTGCATGTGTGTGGCATAGAATTTCAATAACACAAGGTTTATATTTTACCCTCTTTGTTACGTGGTTTCACCATTAGAAATACCAAACAAATGATTAGTGCAAGTCCACGTTTTACCCAAAAGGTGCTATAAACTCTAACGATTAATTAGCTCGAAAGATTACGTCTTCCTGCATCCTGCTTGTGAATTTTCGCACGTATCTAGTTAAGCTTTTCCAGGTACTAATTTTGGTGTTGAATGCAAGTCAAATTGAGCTACTGATTTTAAATTAGTTGGTTTCTATAAATATAGAAATACACAAATAACTAAACTAAATTCAATTACTTTTTGGCTTTACAAGGTTTGCTCGTCGGCATTAATTTGAAATATATAATTTTCAGTTGTTATCTAAGTCAATGTAAATGTGAAGTTGAAGTTTGGTTGTTTGTTCCTTATGTTCACGACTTTTCGCAGTCATAGGATATACCTGAAGCCTGTGAACCGCTTGGAAGCTGTTTCAAATGTGGTTCTGAGCCATCACTCAAAAGTTATTTAAGAAATGAACTTAAAATTCGGGTGACTAGGTTAAAAATATGGAGAAGCATATTTATAAATTCGAACCGGTTCGAAGTATTTATCCGGTTAATTACGATCTTGGAATTTGGTATGTAGATTGGTGGCATGAAGTTAGATATTAAACCAGCTTAGAAATAGTTTCGAACCGGTTCAAATATGTCTCCAAGCCATATCTCAAAAGCAATTTAAGCAATGATCTTAAAATTTGGTCAGTAGATTAGTAGTATAGGGTTGAATGTTTTACCGGTTAAGAACCTATTTCGAACCGGTTCAAATATAAGTTTCAAAGTCGTATCTCAGAAGTAACTTAGGCTTTGAACTTGAGGTCTCTGATAGGCGAATCACATTGAGCACATCTAACATCCCACATCTTGAATTTAAATGCTTAATTGCTATATCGAGCCCTAACCGCGACAATAACGTAACCGCCATTTTTTGGAAAAAATTTTTTTAATGCAAATATGTTCTACAATGTCATTTCCATCTATGCGTCAAATATTAAAAATTAATTATATATATTTACAAAGATATCGCGCTTTCAATTATAACGTAAGCGCCACATATGTTTTTTCTTGACCGCAAAAATAACGTAAGCGCCTCAAAATCCAACAGCAGAAAAACCTTCTAATTCTAGATAAAAACGAGAGCGTAAGTTAAAGTCGGCTCTGCCCGACATCGAAATACCCGTTACTCAGCTCAGCTCGGATAAGTATGCAACATTTTTTTAGCTCAGCCATTTATTATCCGATCCTTTTGAAAATTTGTGAGATTGTAGATATTGGCCACATAGACTACACTGCAAAATCTGAGCTCGATATCTTAAAAATTGTGGGAGTTATTCAATATTTTTTTATTGCGGGGGCGGGAGGGGGCGTGGCCAAAATTTGAAACAAACTTGATCTGCCTACAGACAATACTAGCTTACGTATAAAATTTGGTTGCTCTAGCTCTTCTAGTCTCTGAGATCTAGGTGTTCATACAGACGGACGGACGGACGGACGGACGGACGGATGGACAGACGGACATGGCTATATCGACTCGGCTGTTGATGCTGATGAAGAATATATATACTTTATGATATCGGAGATGCTTCGTTCTGCCTGTTACATACATTTGCACGACTTTAGTATACCCTTTTTACTCTACGAGTAACGGGT
>JAWNNO010001705.1:0-11478 GCA_035044985.1 Lordiphosa fenestrarum | reverse complement strand
AGAGATTTCAATGATTTCAAGTAAAAACAACTTTGAATATAACATTTCTCACTTAAAAACTTTGCGATTTCAGCCCTTCAATCGTTAATTTACTGGCTTCTTCTGATGGCATTGTTTGAGAAGCTTTTTTATGTCAAATTACTTCAAAGCTGGCGCCCATAGCTAGTGAAGGTGACCGGTTGTGTTAGTTTTTTTTAAGAAAAACTCATAGAAAAGACCAGAAATCAAGAGATTTACAGAAGTTTTGTTTCAAAAAAAGGTTTAATAGTACAGAGATTTCAATGATTTCAAGTAAAAACAACTTTGAATATAACATTTTTCATTTAAAAACTTTGCCCTTTCTCCCCTTCAATCGTACACTTGCTTGCTTCTCATTTTGTTCCTTCATTCCCGTTCATCAGCTCCCAGCTCTGAACAGACATCAACAAATTTTTTGGCAGACACTCTCTCTCTCTCCCTTGCTCATGTGCTAGTGCTCGTGATTGTGCATATTCTTTTGAATTGTTTATACTGCTGGCAACCAAATCACCACTTGTTAGGTTAGATTTCATTGCAATTGATGTGTGTGTGTGTGTGTGTATCAAAAAAGTTTCATGTATTTTCCTTTCTCCTCGCCTTTTTTTTTTGGGGATTGCAGGATAACAGAGACAGAGAAAATGTATTTGAAAAATATAATGAAAAGGTCATTCGATTCCACTTCAATTTGAAAAGAAAATTGAGATTGCATTTCCAAGGTTCGAAAAGGGTAAAAGAGAAAAACATTTACTTCTCTTTTGTAGATTTTTTGGTTATTAATTAAACAGAATCAACTAAATTCAATGAAAAGCATTTCAAAAAGCCAATTCTCACTTACCTCAAAAAAAATCAGAGAGTTTTGTCTGAAATGAAAATAAATGAAAATGTTAAAAAAATTCAATTAAATTGCTTAAACCACAAATAATCAACAAATGCAATAAATAAAAGTTGAAACAAACACGTGGGTTTGATTTGTGGAAACATTTTTAAGGTCGGCTTATAAAGTCAGATCAAATGTCAACATTTTTTAGCTTTTGCAGCTTAGAATTGGTTTTTATTAAAAATTGATTTTAATTTCAATTTTTGCTGGGAAAGTCGGTCAAATGAAACTTGAAGTATCATATTTGATATTTTTATGATAACTGTTAAAAGGTGGCGCCACACGTACAGTGGAAAGTGCTGCCATACTCAGAAAACTAAGGCTACCGGCATTCTAGACCAAACGAAATAGAATTTAAACTGTTTTGTACTGAAAATTTCAAGCATGATTCGTTCTTGCGTGTACTTAAATTGAGTACAAAACATTCGAAAAATTTAAATATGACTGCTAATATTATTGAAATCAGAAGAAAACGTTTTTAAATCAAGAACATTTTGTACTCACAGTAAGATGAAAAATTGTAAAAGCGAGTTCTTAGTTCAAGTACAAATTATATTAGGTTGAGTACAAAATAGACTAGTAATGCTAGTTCCACAAAGTATGCTACACAAAATGCGAACTATTTTTAAGCGAGTCTGTTCTTAAAATTCCCAACTGGTTCCAACACTTTTGTTATGGAGTGATGGTAAATTTCTGAACTACAGTAACTCTTACAGGCACTTTGGTTCCATACAGAGACATCTATTAACCAAGTGGGAGTAGCCTTTAATTGTAAGGACTCAAAGCAAGAACATTTTGTACTTGTTTGAAATACTCTTATTTTCTTTGTAGAATGTTTTTCAGCTGGCATTTAAAACAACTGGACTTTAAGATCGAACGTTTTCTACCTATTTTAAGAGATAATCAGGCTTGACAGACCATTATAAGCTACAAGTATAATCCAAATGGTTCTAAAATAATAACATAAAGTATTTCGGGACTGGAAAAATCATACCGTGTACAAGAATATTGCGCTTAAATCAAGTATTTTCATGCTTACCGTACTAATGACATCGCTTGGACTTAATTCAAGTGCAAAGTTCTTGGTTTTTTTTCTAAGTGCATGTCATCCTTCTCCGCTATTAGAGACAAGTCAGAAAGTCGCTCAATTCCGACTGTATCTATCAATTTTTTGCATTAAACTGTCTAATTTAAAAGGTGGCGCCACACGTGCAGAGGTAAGTGCTCGCAACTTAAGACAATTAAGAAAGTTGTTCTACCCCGACTGTGCTCACAACATGTTGCATTTCACTTATAGTATTAAAAAAGTGGCGCCACACGAACTGTGCAAGTGCTGCCGTGCAATCCTTTCCCGCTATTAGGTTTGGTTAGGTCGTTTTCGGTCCCTAATGAAGCCGGGTGTTTGTTTTGGGTGCCATTTTGACTAAGAATTCAGGGTGGTTTTGTGGCGTTTTGGGAGACCACTTGGCCGACTCATCCAAAGTAGCAAAATGAGAGGTGATATTTCAATCTTAGTGTGGCAATTGCTGATGAGGTGTTCTACGACTCCCAGGTTCCCTGTGTCCAGTGTCGTTATGAGTAGCTTTTTCGCATTAGCGGCTGATAAGCACTGATCAGTTAATATGCCTTTAAGCAGTCCGCAGTCTCTACTTTGGAGCTTTGAAGTTTTGTGTCTCTAGTCTTTCACTTCATTTCAATGATTCAGCATCCGGTTGTTTTTAGCCACATTACCTTTGCTTCTTTGTCCTCTGCTTTTCTGTTTGGCGTCTGTATGGAGATTGGTTTATTTAGCGATTCTTTTTGGCCAAGAGCTACTCCGACCTTTGGCTAAACTGTCTCATTTCATCTCATTTCCAACGAAACACTGAGGAAATCTACTGCTTGCCTAGACTTCAGGACATTATATCTCCTACATTTTATAAGATATCGAGCTCAGATTTTACAGTGTAGTCTATATGGCCAATATCTACATTCTCACAAAATAAAGATCGAATAATAAATGGCAGAGTTAAAAAAACGTTGCATACTTATCTGAGCCGCATGTGGTTACTAAACACTTATTGCCCTGAATAACAAGTTTATCGAAGTCGGACCGGAGCAGACTTTAACTTACGCTCTCTTTATACTCTGTACCGTAGGTACATAGAGTATAATAAGTTTGTGCAAAAGAATATAAGATTGTCAAAAAAGTCTTGCGGTATTTCCGCAAGCTTGTCTTTGCAAGCGCGTAGTTCTAGTTGTATTCGTCGCATCGGTTCAGGCTAGAGCTTTTTGGAAAGCTCTTTTCACGCGCTAACACGTGTTTGATTTATTGTTGTTTGTTTTTAGTCGTTCGTGAGTTATAGCGTCGCAAACATGGAGCAAAATAAAGAGAAAATACGGCATATTTTACAGTACTACTACGATAAAGGCAAAAATGCATCTCATGCTGCCAATAAAATTAGTGCAGTTTATGGACCCGATACAGTTTCCATTTCCACCGCACAACGATGGTTTCAACGTTTTCGTTCTGGTGCAGAGGTGATCGAAGATGCGCCACGGTCCGGAAGGCCTGTCGTCGAAAATTGCGATAAAATCGCTGAATTGATCGAAGGAGACCGGCATAGTAGCAGCCGTAGCATCGGCCAAGAGCTGGGCATGAGTCATCAAACCGTTATAAACCATTTGAAGAAGCTTGGATTCAAAAAGAAGCTCGATGTATGGGTGCCACACGACTTGACGCAAAAAAACATTTTGGCCCGTATGGATGCATGCGAATCGCTTCTGAATCGCAACAAAATCGACCCGTTTTTGTTGCGGATGGTGACTGGCGATGAAAAGTGGGTCAAGTGTGGTCGAAAAGCGGTGAAGCTGCCCAGACGGTGGCCAAGCCTGGATTGACGGCCAGGGAGGTTCTTCTGTGTGTTTGGTGGGATTGGCAGGTTATCATCCACTATGAGCTGCTCCCCTATGGCCAAACGCTCAATTCGGACCTGTACTGCCAACAACTGGACCGCTTGAATGCAGCACTCATGCAGAAGAGGCCATCTTTGATCAACAGAGGCCGAATTGTCTTCCATCAGGACAACGCCAGGCCACACACATCTTTGGTGACGCGCCAGAAGCTCCGGGAGCTCGGATGGGAGGTTCTTTTGCATCCACCGTATAGTCCGGATCTCGCACCAAGTGATTACCACCTATTTCTGTCCATGGCGAACGAGCTTGGTAGTCGGAAGTTGGCCACAAGAGAGTCCTGTGAAAATTGGCTCTCCGAGTTTTTTGACAATAGGGAAGCGAGCTTCTATAAGAGGGGCATTATGAAGTTGGCATCTCGTTGGGAACTCGTCATCGAACAAAACGGCGCATATTTGACTTAAATCGCATTATTATAACCAATTTTATGAACAATTGAAAATTCAATAAAAATACCGCAAGACTTTTTTGACAACCTTATATAAAAGTCAGAAGGAAGCATCTCCGACCCCTTAAAGTATATATATTCTTGATAAGCATCAACAGCCGAGTCATGTCCGTATGAACGCACAGATCTCAGAGATGGTAAGAGTTAGAGGTTAGACATGTATGGAACATTTGCTTCTTATGTCTGCAGGCAGATCAAGTTTATTTTCAATTTTGGCCACGCCCCCTTCCGCCCCGGAAATTTGGAAAAAAAGTCATATCTTCCACAGTTTTAAAGATAGATGGTTTGTTTCTTCTAGACAAATTTAGCAATCAGTATAACTTATCGATTCGCCACAGGAATGTTGAAGATCGGAGGAACGGTTGTTAAGTTGTGATCAAAAAACTGTTCTCTGCTGCAGCGCAGTAGCAGTGCTGCTTTCAGCTGCTACTGCAGTAACAAAATTTATGCTGAGCGTATAATTGCGTTGGTACAGAGTATGTTATAGTCGGGCTTGACCGACTTTCTTTCATGATATTTAACTTAAAACTCTTAAAAGTGGCGCCACACGCACAGTGCTAAGTACTGTCGCTTATGTCTAAGCTTAACTATGCCAATTGATCAGTGTGATCCGACTGTAAATAACAAACTTTCTTTAGAAATACTAACTTTAAAAAGTGGCGCCAGACGCACCGCTTAAAGCGCTACGCTTTTGCAGAAAGTTTTAACTTAATTATGCCATTTTAAGATAGAACTTTAAACTACCAAATTTTGTATTGAACGTGCAAAAAGTGCTGCAGCAAGTTTTACGTAATGTCTGTGCTTATTTATGCAAATGGAATGCAGACAAAAGTTGCTCATTTTCTTTGTTTTTCTTTTCCTTTGCTTTAATTTCCTTTCCAGGATCCAATTGCGAGGAGAATGTGGATGAATGCATGTCAAATCCCTGTCAAAATGGTGGATTATGTCGTGACCGTAATAATGGCTATATCTGCACTTGCCAGGCGGGCTATCTGGGTGACCATTGTGAGGTGGATGTGGCTGTTTGCGATACAGGTAAGACCGGCCGCGGGCTCCTTTCAGCCAACTTCAAGAATAGGCCATCAAATGTTTCTCTCTCTTATTCGCTGGTAGGAACCGGCGCACGCTGCCAACATGGTGGCGAATGCATTGAAGGTCCCGGCCTGGAGTTCACCTGTGAGTGTCCAGCCGGCTGGCATGGACGCATCTGTCAGGAGGAGATCAACGAGTGCGCCTCATCTCCCTGTCAGAATGGTGGCGTTTGTGTGGACAAATTGGCCGCCTATGCCTGTGCCTGTCCCATGGGTTATACGGGCATCAATTGCGAAGAAGAGATACTGATCTGTGCGGACAATCCGTGTCAGAATAATGCATTGTGTTTGATGGAGGAGGGTATACCCACCTGCTATTGTGTGCCCGATTATCATGGCGAGAAGTGTGAATATCAGTACGATGAGTGTCAGCTGGGACCGCGTTGCATGAACGGGGGTGTGTGCATAGACGGTGTTGATACCTTCTCTTGCTCGTGTCCACCGCTGCTGACGGGTATGCTGTGTGAGTGTCTGGTGGTGGGTGAAGAGTCATTGGATTGCAATTACACGGCACCGGCTACAGCGGCTCCACCGCTAACAACGACTACAACTACAACGAGTACCACAGCTGTGCCAGCCACTGTAAGACCGGTGACACCGCCCGAGACCACCCTAAAGCCCAGCCTAGCTGTGCCAGAAGTTGAGCTGGCCACCACTTTGGAGCCAGAGGTAAAGGAAGTTACATTGGCAACTGTTATGGAAGAGGAGGACACAGTTTCGGTGGAACCACCAGAAAGTGACAGCCAGAGTGTTTCTGTAGAGCAAACCACAGTGAAAACTGAAGCCACTACAGTCATGCCCACGACTTCTGCATCTTCTGAAGAATCGCCTAATATATACACCACCATACCACCGCTGGCCAGCTCAGCCTCAGCTGAAGGTTCAACAGAGGTGTTGACCTCCGAGGAATACACCACCGTTTCGCGTTTTGAGGTAAGCGGCAGTGGCAGTGGCAGTGCCAGTGAAGAGGCTTTGACCACCACCACTCAAAGATCGGCTGCGCCACCCAGCATAACCATAGCTGTGGACTATGGCTCTTCATCCAGTAGCAGCTCTGAGTCGGTGGAGCAACCTGCTTTAGTGACCACGCCCTTACCCATTTACGTACAAAGGGTAACCACTCTGGAGACTAGCATAACAGTGGATTATGTGACGCCCACACCAATGCCGGAAGAAACTACCTCGACGCATCATTTGTGGACCGAAATGCCCACCACAGCGGCACCTTTCTTCACCGATTATCCTGCCGAGGTTCTGATTACAACACATCGTACAAGTGCGGGCAGATTTGACAACGGTTCAGCCCACAGATATGTTAACCACTCCAGAGACTTCCACGCCACGGATTGTGGTGACCATACTAGAGGAGAATGCCACCACAACAACGCAACACCATCATCATCACCATCATCATCATCATCATCACCAACAAGAGCTGAGCACCACCACTGTGCCAATTTTAACCGAAGATGAGGATGAGCATCAGCATCATCATCATCAGCAGCCGAGTACACCCAGGCCCTTGGAAATAACCACTGGTGGAGTGGCCTTGCAAACTGAAGATCTTATGGTAGAGAAACAACCCAGTTTAGTGACCACCATGGAGACGTTTGTGCCGCCCGAGACCACCGTGGCGCCAGTCTTAGTACCCATTACAGTTGCACCTCCTACCAGCCAAACTACCTTACCACCACCTATCCTACCGCCCACTGTACCACCAACCACATTACCACCCGTTACTTTGCCCCCCATGGTGCCCACCATACCACCCACACCACCTTCCACACAATCAGCCCAAACTCTGCCGCCACCCGAAATGCCCACGCAACAGACCAAACAACCTGTTACCGAAGGCAGCGAAGAAGTCGAAGGCTCCAATACTGTGGCCAGTGGTGGTGGACACGGCAGTGGTCTACCCGAGGAGAAAGCCGGCGACGTTGATTGCCTCAAATTGGGCTGCTACAATGGCGGTACCTGTGTTACCACCTCGGAGGGTTCTAGGGTAAGTCAAAAACACGAAAAACTCCACCTTTTACTTACCCCCGCCGCAGTAGGTCAATCAATAGCTGGCGTTGGCCAACATTTTGTTTGTTCGATGATGTTGATGGGAGCGAAGGAAAAAATCAAAGTTCAGACAAATTCTCAACCCGATTTGAGTTGCTAATTGGCCAACGCCAATTGGCCCTCGTCTACACCATTAATAAAGCATCCAATTGGGTTGGAAATTGGGCAAACATAGTTAACACAATTAGAAGGTATGAAAGAGGCAAACACCTTAAAAACCTTTAAAAGCTACAAATGTAAATGTGGTGGGTGGGTATTTACACGTTGAAAATGACTCATTTTAAGGGGAAAATCATCTCATCTAAGCTGATGCTCTCGGCTACTGAGAAAACTTTGTGAAGTTGGCTTCGTCGAGTGAGTCCCGAGTAAGCAAAAAGTATGCTTAAGGCTGCGTCTGTACCACTGTACCACGCTTGAGTCGTGTTAGTCAAGTGAGCCTGCAGGTTGTTCGATTTAAATGCCAAATTAATAGTCGAAACACGATGATATGTAGCCCTAGCTGATGTGACGAACATGAACGAAATATATGAGCTTAAGAGAGTGAATTTGTTGACTTATATATTGACATAGGGCCGATTTCACATCATCTAGATAGCCCTATCACATAACAAAACAGAGTAAATTCTGGATTTATCTGTCTTATCTATCTAAAAGATGTGAAAAAATCGAATTAAAAGTAAGAACTACGATAATCCTATCTACAGAACTATAGTTGTGTATCAACAAGAAACGAGAAAGCTAAGCTAACTTCGTCTGTGCCGAAGTTTTTATACCCTTGCAAGTGCTCGCTTAAATATATTCAAAAAATACTTTTTCCCATTTTCCGACTGATCGTTCGTATGGGAGCTATATGATATAGTCATCCGATTTGGACAAAAACTTGTAGAATTGTGTAAAAGCCCGAGAAACAAACAAATACAAAATTATAGGATGCTACCATTAAAAACAAAAAAGTTTTTCTAACTAAGACTGTCTTTTAGACCTATCTTTTGTATGGCAGCTATACCATATAGGTGTCCGATTTTGATAAAACTTGGTAGAATTATAAAAAAACATATAAAACCTACGATTACAAAGTTTGGAGTCGTTTCCATTTAAAAGAAAAAAGTTTTTCATACTAAAACTAGTTGTCCGACCGATTGTTCCTATGGGAGCTATGAGATATAGTCATCCGATCCGGTCGGTTCCGACATATTAGTAGTGTGCAGCAAAAAAGAAGACTCTGTGCAAAATTTCAGCTCGATAGCTTTAAAACTAAGAGACTAGTTCGCGTAGAAACAGACAGACAGACGGACGGACAAAGCTCAATCGACTCAGCTCGTCACCCTGATCAAGAATATATATAGTTTATGGGGTCGGAAATGAATATTTCTATGCGTTGCAAACTTTTGGGCAAAATTATAATACCCTTTGCAAGGGTATAAAAAGTCGGTCTAGCCCGACTATAACATACTCTGTACCAAGAAAACTTGTCTTTTGATCATAACTCGAAAACCGTTCATCCGATCTTCTTCATTCCTTTGACGGATCGATAAGTTATCCTAATAACTAAATATGTCCAGAAGGAACAAGCCATCTATCTTCAAAACTGTGGGAGATATGACGTTTTTTCTAAATTGCGGGGGCGGGATGGGGCGTGGCCAAAATTGAAAATAAACTTGATCTGCATGCAGACATAAGAAGCATATGTCCCATACATGTCAAACCTCTATCTCTTACCATCTCTGAGATCTGTGCGTTTATACGGACAGACAGACAGATGGACAGACGGACATGGCTATATCGACTCGGCTGTTGATGCTGATCAAAAATGTATATACTTTATGGGGTCGGAGATGCTTCCTTCTGGATGTTACATACTTTTGCACAAACTTATAATACTCTATGTACCTACGGTACAGAGTATAAAAACAGATACTAAAAGCTTCAATTTGCTCAAGAGTCGAGTCTATCTCCATTGCCTGCCTATATGGCCGTTGAGCTTTGCAAATGCAGTGAATGAGCTTCGGCCAGCTGTCTGCATTTAAAACATCCAGACATTTCTCTCTGCTCTGCTCTATTTTAAGCTGAAAGCGTCTTATCTCCCTTAAGATTGAGCATTTTGCTTTAAAGGATCTGCTCTTTCACTTTTATTGCATAATGTGCACACTTCCGAGCGGTCGTTTATTTTTGAGGAGAGTATTCTAAACTTTGGAGCTCTATTCTTGCCCTGAAATTGGTGCAATTTCATTCATAATCATTTATGATTATACTCTGATGGTGGTGTGCCCGAGCTCTATACGAGTAAGTCGCATGTGTTCGTTCTGTCGCTCTAAGCGATGGCAGAGCGAAAGGATCTCATGCATAAATAAATTGGCAGCAACAACTTAATATGTGACTCTCTTCTCTTTCTCCGATGCCTCTTGCAAAATTGAAGGCAACAATAATTCATAAGCGCGTTGTCTGCAGCGTTGATTTTGTTGTTACCGGCCTATTAGGGTTTCTCTTTCGTATTTTTATACCCTGTTCCCATTGAAAATGGGAAAAGGGGGATCATGAAGTTGTGCGAATGTATGTAACAGGGAGAAGGAAATATTTACGACCCCATAAAGTATATATATATTCAGCATAAACAGCCGAGTCGATATAGCCATGTTCGTCTGTCCGTCCGTCCGTCCGTCCGTCTGTCCGTCTGTCTGTCTGTCTGTCTGTATGAAAGCGTCGATCTCAGAGACTATAAGAGATAGAAGCACAAATTTTCGCATTAAGGTAGATTTATGCCGTACGCAGATCAAGTTTGTTTTTAGATTTAGAAAATTCCACCCCGTCCCCCTTTTATACCCAAATAACCGACATATCCTAGACCTAAAAAACTGTCAGATCCACAATTTTCAAGCTAGGCCCAATATCTATCTATTCTGAAAAGTACAATCAGATTGGACAAAAAACACTGGCGTCATAAGCGAAACAGTTGAGCTGATAAGAGCACCCCCCAGCTGTTGATCAGGACTAGAAAAAAGTGTTGCCTACATTTAGGATGACAATTTTGATACAAAAACCGGTTACATTCATCTTCAAAAATTCAAAAACAAATAAATGAAAACAAATGAACAGGGTATTTTGTGGTCGGGAAACTCTAGCTAGCTAGCATAGGGTGCTGTTTGGGCACCCCTGCTTAAGTGCTTCATACGTATCCCGTGTTTACTATGCTCCGTGTTGCCTCGAGAAGATCTTTCACCGTCTCTACCAGATCTCGAAAAAGCAGTGTGTGTGTTGAGTAATGATGCAGTGTACTGCCATTTTTGAAGACACTACTTCCTTGTTTGCATCTCAAGTATGTGGCGATCATTTTTGGAAGTCTTTTCAGTTTCAAGAATGATTGCATGGAGCCAATTGGAGCCTAAACATGCGTTGTCTAGACACTACCAGTAATTTTTCCTCAACTTCATATTGCTTATCCCCATATTTGGGCGTCGTAGCACTTTATAGATCGCCACGTTTAACAGAGAAGCATTACTTCTGGGAGATAGGAAAAAGTCTTTACTGATTCTTATGAAAGCGTTGCTTATCAAGTTTAAAAAAAAAAAGTTTCTTTGTTTAGTTAAATAAGTGTTTTTTTCAGGAGATTAGAATGAGATTCTTAAAATCAACGATTTGTATAAGTTTATATTTACTCTGAGATTTAAACTCGAAGAGTTTGGATTGAGCACTATTGGTAAGCCGTCTTGAACCAGTTGAGCCATCGCACACTTTAGTTGATACAATTCACCTATACTCCTTCTATCAACAATATATTTCTGGCATACATGGATTTTAATGCTTGTAATTCTCAAGTTTGACTTCCGTGCACTCTCAATGTAAAAGAGGCAACTGAAAGTTGGGTTTTCTGTATGATTTTAAAGCAAGGTAAAGTCAATTTAAAGATTGGATGATGAAAAGGCGTTACCAATTAATAATTAAGTAGTGCATTCATGTATTCAAGTCTATTTTTGAGTGAAATATCAAAAATTTTACGATTGAATGAAGAATTAAATACCAATACCCCATGT